>WJFB01001660.1:0-28093 GCA_009870185.1 Pygmarrhopalites habei
GTTTTCTAACTTTCCCCTGGGAAAATTGTATGGTTGTGAGAGTGACCCCATATGGGTCACTGAAAGCCGTATCAGGGTCGGTGTCACTCGTGGGTACAAGTGTCCCCGTCCTCTTCCACCTCCTCTAGCAGCAAACACAGAAAAACAGGTATGCAAGAATTCGTGTGGCGCACTGTATATTAAAAACCGGAGATGAATATTCAGTAGTAAAGATTCAATCCAAGTTTTCGTAATTGAGAGTGAAGTAAAATGAGGAATGGGCTTCCTCCTCTCTCTCTCTCTCTCGATTTTTGTAATAGTTGAAACGTGCCATGAATTTGTGTTTGTGCTCCCATGCGACGCAATGTAATGTGAATATTCATTGCATTTTCTATCCGTTCATAATTCGCACCTTTTCCCTGGTCCATCTCTTTTCCTCCACAAACTCACACACACATGATTATGATTCCCGAGTCCATTCATTGATACTCTGACACACACACATACTACTCTTACACTACATTACTCTGCATCACAAAGTAGGGAGGAGGTGGAGCGGACAGTCAAAATCAAAAGAAAAAGAGAGAGTGAGAAAAAAAACAAAAAGGATTCAATCTGATTATGATTCTTCCCTCCTCTCCTCTGGCTGTACATTGAAAATGAAAGTATATAACGCACAGAGAAGGACGCGGAAGAAAAAAGAGAGAGAGTACAAAAAATGGAGAGAGAGAGAACACAAGTTTAATGGCCAAGGGCTTCATCATGCAATGAAATGAGGAAGAAAGGACTTCGCCATTTGAACTCACCCATTCGTGAAGTGCATCACAAGAGAGAGAGAGAGAGTGGCATGGAAAAAAACAACCACTGGAGTCCAGGCATCCATTTGTGATATGTACACCTTCCGTCCGTTTCAACTGAGACTACAAAAACATGGATTTATTATGTAATTCTATCATCCTCTTTTTTTACACATTCTGATACCCCCAATAATAACGTGTGTATGTCGCTGAAGGTGAAAGTATAAAAGTTTGTATGCAGATGGACGAATGCAAATGCGATCCAGCACACGTATACAGTTACACACAATAATGGAACACCCCACACACACACAAGAGAAAGAGAGAGAGTGTGTGTGTGTGTTATAAAAATCTCTACTGGCCATGGCCACGTATTATAGTGTAAGTTATTATGTGTTAGAAAAATGTAAATTGTTGTAATGAGCTCAGTCTAGCGTGACGTCGTAAATTTAAATTCTTCCAGTGTACAACTATGATCGTGTGTGTGTGTGTGTCTGTAGCTTGGAGCCCTGCACCCGGAACTTTTGATAAAAAGTTGAACCTGAGAGTCAGGAATGAATCCATTGTGAAGGAAAGGGTTAATTTTTTCCCCTACTCTACTTCACAATGTCTTCCGCTTCCGCGTTCCCAGATTTAAATTTTTGAAGATTAACTTTTACTTTCAAAAAAATATTTTTGCAAGGTGGACTAACAAGTAAGATAACCTAACATGGAAAAGGTCAGGCTTCTACTTATTTTCCCAACTCCTGGATTTATTTAACAATGCTAAATATAGAATGAGTGGAAATTGGGAAAAGTCACGCTTAATTTTTTTTGACTCATTCCAAGTGAAATGAATTTATTAAATTTTGTGTGAAAGTATTTGAAGAAGGGACTTTACTTGGAATTTTGACAGTCCTCACATGGTTGGTCACAGGAGAGTGGATCCTACACACACACACACATGTACATGCACTAACAAGAGGCAGGGAGGACGGGAGATGTGCGTGGGAACGAGGAGGAAGAGAGGAGACACATGTGTAGAGTGTATGTACATCCATTATCCATTATTGAATGGTCCACATTGGAAAATTGTGAATAACAAATCATGGAAAGATGAAAAGAGAGAGAAGTTGGGGAGGGAGGGAGGACGGTGGTTGCCGCAGTTGCTCAATATCGGTTCACTGATCACCTGTGAAAAACACACAAACACATTAAAATGTAAATGTTCATGGTATCCATTCCTCCTCTTCTTTTGTATTTATGCAAGCAGTGCAGCACACACAGAGAGAGTGCAGTAGAGAGAGAGAGAGAGAGAGAGAGAGAGAAAGAGAGTGGTATTGAAAAAGCGAAAAGTTCGTTAGTTTTAGTTGTTGATAGAAAAAGTATCAAGTGGACGATTCCGCATAAATTCTCCATAAATAAATCAAACCAGTTTCCGAAGCTTGGCAATCTCCATTGTATCCCATAAATGTATCATGTGTGCCTATACACGAAGCCATGTATGCACAATATTTCCAGTCACCCTTCGTTCAGCCACACACACACACAGTTCCATACCAATCGTGTATATAAAGAAGGAGGATGAAATAATAAAAGGTGGTTGCCTCATTTTAATGTTCCTTCCCTCTCTGATCAGATCACAGAGGAAATCACTTCCTCTTCATCGGCGCCTCGACCATCTCACTGACACACACACACCAATGGTGTGTGTGTGCAGTGCGCAAGGATGCAGGAGGGGAAAGTGCAGTGTGTGGCTGTGTGCAATTACAATTTTCAAAAAATATTAATAAATTATTGTACTAAGCCCATACACTATTATTTCTCCAGTGTGAGAGGGAGAGTGTATGTGTGTGTGTCTCCGGTGTCGACTGGATCCAGTCACAGTCCAGTATTTGTTCACTCACGTCCACCATGCATTTCCTTCCTCCTTTCCTGGCTCATCCCAACTCTGCCCAAAGTATGAATGAACATTTATAACAAATAATAATATTAATCGTAACATTCAATTCACTTACACAACGTTACGACCTACTGCTCACTACGACGACTGTGTGTGTGTGTCACATCATTATCATGGCCACACTGTGTAAAAAGGGAAAGTTTTGCTGTATCAACATATGCCCTTGTACACTACACTACAAGCTGTATAATAAGAAGAGATAAATGTACTTTTCGACTTGGGTTACATTTCTGAAATGTCCAAGACCTCGTATTGTATGAGTACATACATAACATATATTTGCTTAAAATACACAGTCAGTTCATGTGTGCCAGAGAGAGAGATCCAAAATGGACAGTTGAGGATCCTTCCTAAGGCACCACTACTCCTCATTTATATAGCTTGAATTTCCTCATGCACATAATTTATTGCTGTCGACTTGCATGTCCGCCGTTCCAAAAACCTTTGTACTCCCTTCTCCCGGCAACATGATCCACATGGGACAATTCTTTCACACACACACACAACAGAGAGAGAGAGAGAGTCTGTGGTTGTTTATAGATAGGAGTTACAAGTACAAAATCTGTAATAATATGAAAATGATGACAAGGTATTTGCCTCTACAGTTTAGCACATTCTTTTATCAGTCCAGTCACTTGTCCTCGGAAGTAAAGGAAACAAACTTGGAATAAAAACGAGTCAAAATTCAATATTATGTAATAGGGCAGAGTGAAATAAAAATGCAAGTAGTTATTAGTTTTGATTGTAGTCAAAAGTAAAATAAGAAGTTGGTAAAATGTTGATTAGACGACATTCTCTCGAGTAAGACTCTAAAGTTTGGCTACTGACTCATTCTTATTGTTGTGTTCCTTTCTCACTGTCCGTTTGTCACCTTTCGCCTATGACTTTTGGCCATTTAGCTACGCAGCTGCCTTTACTTTTTCAGTTTGTGTTGTGTACAGTTCTATGTACTAGTACAACACACACACACATACACACAACCACTAACGTTGTGGCAGTGGGGTATTTGCTCATGTTTTTTCCATGTTTTTGAGTCCACGTTTTGTCGAGACATTAAGGGAAGAGCACTGTACGTTACCACATGGAGAAGGAAGAGAGAGAGGAAAAAACTTTCCATTGACAACAATTCACATTTGATTTATGTATCCAGTTTACGTACCATCTAACTAATATAAATAGCTAATAAAACCCCTCCCCATCTCTCTCTCTTTCACTCTGCTAATGATTCTCCGAGTATGAATCTCCCCGAATACCTACTGCTGTACAATAACAATATTTAATACAGAACAACCACGTCCACAGTTTGTACATGCAATGCTGTATTTTTACGTTCCATTGTCCAATTTACATTCATCTCTCCATCTTGATCCCGAGAACAATTTTTGATCATTATTATTCCGCTTCATTTATCATTATGTGACCACCACACACCATGTTTACTGTGCCAGACGAACACACACAAACAGAAGAGAGAGGTAAATTTTTTCAAATTAGCTAATGTCACACCATTTGACAATCCACACTGATGAGCCACACACATTTGATTCAATCAGAATCTACACTTGTCCTCTCTACTGTCCCAAAACAGTCACTGTTCAAAAAAAGGTGATTAAAAGTTTGTTGACTGTACTAGTTAAATACCATCCAAATATTAATTTCTCATTTTTCCAGAAAAGTATTGAAAAAGGCGTGGATTTTGATGAGACTAGAAAAATCCCGGGTCTATTAGGGAAATTGTACAAAATAAGAGTTCAAAAATTTTACGACTGTGTCCACACACACACACAAGAGCGTCGTGAGGGCTGATCACTACCCAGCCTCTCTTTCTCTCAATAATGCAGAGTGGGGTTGATAGCTTAGGAGACAACAATGGTACAGTACAAAGGGATAAATAAATGTATTTTGAGAAATTGAAATATATCCGGGGAGTAAAGTGACAATATCATACAAAACTACACTACAGCCACTACACCATCCACCATCATTCCTCAATGTGGAAATTGAAATGAGAGAGTCGCAAGTTGGGAATTTTGTGTGTATTTGTGAGCATTACTATTACTGTGGCGGACGTTCAATCTACAAAATATACGACACAGACAGAGAGAGAGAGAACGGAGAGAAAAGAATTATTTGCTTTTTTCCCCCAATTCCCAATTTCTCCGTACACACACACACACACACACGAGGACGACGTAGGGACATAATAAACACGGTACATAAGCTACATTAGCATCCGTATCCGCATATCAGCATCACCGACAGAGTTGACACTCCCCACGTCTACCGTCTCTGTCTCTTCCCGTGTCGGAGTGAAAGAGGGAGAAAGACGGGGAGGGTTTTCAGCTTTTAACGTTAATGCATATTAAATGACGATTTACGATAGAGAGGGAATCGACACGATCTGTGTAACTCTACAATGTTGTCAGTTGTCGGTGAATTTTTTTTCTATTTCTCTCTCTCTCTTCCTACTTTACCTTACCCCGTCCAATTTCTCATTGCAATGCTTTTATGCCTTAATTCTTTGTCGTCACCTCGACTACTGCCCATCATGCAGTACATACAGGGCATGAAGCAGAAAGAGAAAGAATCACACATATCTCAGTCATCCCCCATATAAATCCTGAATTGTTTATAAAGTACAGTTCCCTCAGACTCTTTTAGCTACGTGTGTGTGTAACTTGGATATCTGAGTGAGTGTATATCATATAATTTCGGTACAGATTTTAGGTTAAAACATTGGAAATTGGGAGAAAGGGCAAGAAGAGGGAGAGAGAAGAGAGGGGTGGAAAAAAGAGTAAGACTAATGTATTTGTACTGTATTATTTGTACACACTTTTCTCCCCAGTTTTTTCTACTATCCAATGCATTTGATTCCCCCCTTACATAACATCTCTCCATACCTCTTTTCCTTGAGGCTGTCGAGTTGTCCGTCTAATATTCACGAATTAACTGAAATCCTCCTGAATTTCACGCTGTAGTATTTTTCACAAAAATTTTAACTTTGTGTCCTCATCCCAACTGGCTAGAATGGATGTACGGAAATTGTATCTTTACTCGGCATTAGAATAGTGTAGTGTACCATCTCTGGATTGTTACATACGTAAGTAGTCTAGTTCCAGTTCTACTTTTTCTTATTCTTGACAATGAAGGGAAAGGCGCAACTCCATTTGACACAGATACAGTCCATATTAGTCCTTTGTGCTGAGGACAGCGTTCAAAAATCCTCTATACAAATACATCTATGTATATATGGATGAGCTTGTTATCTTATATGTATCTGACACACACACACGCACCATCCTTCTGTGCAGTGTGCAATGCATGTTCCGAATTTAAATTTCCAAGTTTCTAAATGAACCACCATCACATTTAGTTGAAGTCTGTGAAACTGTACAATGTACATAGAAGAAGTATTATACGTATATATTGTGTATGGGAGCACCCAATAGGGTCTTTTACAAAACGGCTTTCCAATTGTCCTTGTGCTTTCCAATGTGTCGGCTCTTTTACAGACAATTCTATACTCACATTATTATACTGGTACTTTTTGTACAGTTGCTTTTCTCTGTCTTTTCTTTGTTCTTAAAACTCCCTTATAAAGGGTGTTTATTCTCCTTCTACACATATCTACAATATATAAAGTGTACATGTGTAGCCTATGAGTTTGAATTTCCCTTGTTTTAGTTTAAACTTTCCTCTACTCTTCTTCAATGTAAATATCATTCAGGAGTAGCATTATTCTGTACAAACGACGAGGGACTCTACACCCTGTGTATACACACACACACAGAGTACTTACATGGAGAGGGTAGAAAGAAGGAATTGATATTTGCTATTACATACTGAATAATTTAACAAAATCTGAATCACATTTCTCTCTCAATCCCTTACCCAATATCCATCATTTTGTGGAGTCTGTCACAGAGTTGAGGGAAGAATGTCTCCTGGAGTACATGTACATCTAGAGAGAGAGAGAGAGACGGAAAAAAGTTTTTAAGGTAAAATAGTATGAAATTACTCAAGCGACTATCAGAGTACGAGTACAAATATAAGGTGTGAAATAATGTGATATATTGAAAGACACACACACACATACAGATAGGGAATGGGTACTGAAACTAGGACATTTAATACTACACATACCCACTTTTACGTGTGTCTGTATTTAAGGGAACTCTACACTCTCCCGTATTTATAAGTATAACAAAGTAAAGACTGGAAAGAGGGGGGAAGTAGTGAAGGAGACTTCCCGATTTTCTGAATCTGGCTTTTACTCAGCTTCATTGTACAGTGAAATCAAGGAAACTTACTTTAACTGTACAGACAAGAGAGAGAGAGAGAGAGAGAGAGCAAATACACACACACACCCTGCCACTAAAGTAATTTTTTTCAACGGAAGAATTCTACTGTAAAGAATTGAATTGAAGCGACCGAATTCTGCTTGCCATTCTTCTCTTTGGTTTTTTTTATTCTTTACATTTTTTACGAGAACACCACCATTTCTCTCTCTGTCTGTATTTACTTTTAACATTTACATTAGGGAAAGACTCTTTGCATTAAGTATACAGGGGATAAAACTTCTTTTTTTTCATCCCCTCAAGTTTCAGTTTACACCTACAGCCATACAGCATGTGCTCTTTTCCTTGTGCAATCCCAACACAGTACTGCAACACATAATATACAATCCAAAAGTCTTTTTGTTCTAGAATCCCACTTAAATGGGGTGAAATTCTAACCACTGAAATTTTAAAAAAACAAAATTTGAACAAATAATATGTTTCCATAATATATGTCAAATAGGGATGATGCTACGCCTTACACACGCACAACACACAGGAGAAATCGCATGATGACTATATACATAGTAACTGACGGGAGTGTAGGATAAGGAATAAGGATACCCTTAAATATGACATAAGATTGTTGGAGGAGACGAGGGAGCCAGAGTAAAAATTAAGCACCTGCCTCAGACCATGAGAGTAATAAAGGAACTGAAAATCCAAAATGTACAATTTTCATCCCAATTCTACACACGACACAGAAACGAACATGAAATACTCAACAGCTGATAAAATCTCTAGGTAAATACTTGTTCTGACAATTTTTGGAAAGAGGATAATCATCTAATCGTTCTGAATTGGGGTAGTCACCAAAACCAAAAGAAAAAAGAATTTCCTTGTACTTTAATACCTGAGCAAATTTAGGAGGAAGGAATTTAAGTTGGAGTTGTAATAATAGTAAGGGTGTACTATACGTATGTTATGTAATATGATGTATAGTTGTACCTTTTTATCAATATCCTTTTTTCTGAAACTATTAAAGTGTCAACCGTCTAATCCGTCCAATGTAGTCGTCACTCATCGATCAACGTCCGGAAGGATCATTCCCTGTTTATAAAAAAAAAGATTTTTATGACAATAATTATTATTGTTAACCACAGACGGCAGTCCAACTTTTAAACCAACTTTCTCATCCCTCAAATGTCAAATTAAGTAATGAATACTTCTTTTTGATACTATTTGTGTCTACTGGAAGTTAAATTATTATTTGGATTATAAAGAGATTGACCATGAACGACTCAAAAATTTTAATTTGGTCATAATTTCTTGGTAACATATATAACAAAAGATGGAAGATTTTAAATTGTTACTTACTAGTAAGTAAGAGGATTGTATATTCTGTTATATGCAGTTATACTTTTTCCATGTAAACATTTGTAAGTAAAGAAACGTAAGACACTGTGTTCCTTCCAACTAATACACAGTTTGTGTGTATTGCCTAATACACACAAACATTCTTCCTTCCCTACTTTAAGTATCTCCTGTGTACACTTTGTTTTTATCCTCAAAGAAAAAGTTGAAAACCCCTTTTTTGTAATTTTCCTTAAAAAATGAAACTCTTTTGTTACTCTTTCCATGGTTTAAAAGTCTATTCATTCATTGTTTGACGTTGAAATTACAAGTCGACAATCTCAAGATTTTGTATTATCCACAGTCTAATGTCTAATACAAAATTTTGTTTCGTCCTTACTTTACATGTCAAAATATCAGGGTGTGTGTGTTTTTTGTACATGGTGTACACACAAAATTACCTAGTCTATTCAGGAAATAGTTATTAGTTTTTTACTAACCTTTGTAAAGTAGATGTGTAGTCAGTCTTGAGTCTTGAGCGTACAAAATCTGTCGAACTTAATCCTCTTTGAAGAAAAAGTGTTACACTCTTTGCCATGTGTGCTTCTTCTCCCCCGATTTGACACTGAAAATTATAATGAAAAAAATAAAAATAAATCATTTCGAAAACAATGAATTTTGACATACTGAATCTGGACAAGAATAATTTAAACCCTTTAAATCTCTAATTACATTTTTGTATTCCCAACACCAGTTGACTCTGAAAATAAATTGGATATTATTATGATAAAACAGAGATTAGAAAATCAAAATAACTGACCATGTAGCAAAGTTTAAATTTACACCAATCACCGTGTCAAAACTTTGAATACATTTTATCCATCAAAGAATCAAAGTAGGACTTGATGTTCTCCTAAATTATAAAAAACCACAATTAAATATTCAGGTAATCGCTCTTCCGGTTTCATCTTTCGAGTATTTCTAGCCACACAGGATTTTGTACAAGTGTCTAAGTAACCAAAACCAGAAGTTCACCCGAGTCGTAATTATATTATTTCACCCGGTCTCCTAATCATGGCTTGCTGTCCAAATGACATGACAGCATATAATTAAAATAAAAAGAAGAGACTGTAATTCCTATAATACAGACACAGACTTTGGAAAAAACACATCAATACTCTCATTATCTTTTCTCCAGTCCAGAATAGTACAGTGCATTTATTAATGTACACACACACAGAACAAACTGATTATTATTAAAGGGTATCAACTACTTCTCCTCTTCGAATGTTATAATGACTTTGACTGTTGTTGTCTACGCCTTGTCTATGTAATCGAACAATTATTATTGATTTCATAAAAGGAAGAATAATAAAATTTTGAAAAAGAGTTGTGCTGAAAGAGAAAAAGTGGACGCTGAGAAATTTTCAAGCAGAGATTAAAAGCCGGATTTTACGAAAGAAAAAGAAAATAATAATGAGAGACAGACTACTCACTTTATTATTCTTGGCATGCAATGGCATGCAATGGAAAACTGTTTAAAGAAAGAAAAGCCAACCACCAAATTTCCAGGAAAAAGAGAGAAAGAGTCAGAAGAGTAATAAACATTAGATAGGGTATACAATCAAGAGGGGAAATCAACAGGTAGGTAGCAATTATGAATTAGGGAGCTCCATTTTTTTTACCTTTACACTCTCTCCATCCCTTTCCATCATTTACCAAAATCCAGGCTGTGGCTGCAATGTGGTATTATTATTATTATGATATGCAGGGAAATGGGGTGATTTCTGGATGCAAACAACATGAGGGATTAAATACATGTTCCATCATCCTCCTCAACATTCAACATTCATTCATACTCCTCACAGTTTCTACCTTGTGGGTCATGTGTAATCAAAAAATATATATTCCCTTCCTGACTTTCAATTTTCATCTCTGTGCATCCCGATCTCTCGCTCAAAACTTACTACGCATCTTTTAAAATGAATTTTTCATTTTTGTGTATTCACGCTATAGACTTTTCTGCTGGAGATGTACAACACAAAGAGAGAGAGAGGGAAAGTTAACATGCATGCTGGACCATGGTAGTGTGTGTGTGTGTGAAGATGAATTACTCCTCTTTCTTGATCGTTTATCACAAGGCTGACTATTCTTTTTACGTGTAGTGTTGGAGATGGAGAGTACGTCATAATTTCCCCCATAATTTTTCATGAAGACCCTTTATTTTCTATTGTCTGACGCTGAATACACAGTGTGTGTGTGTTGTGTGTGGAACACGCAGAATGGAACCATATCATAATACACACACGCACAATATTAATATTTTACTATAGTTCCATTCAGTATTAAGTCTTAAGGTAAAGTACCTTACCTGTGTCTTCCTTCGTCTCCTTCCGCATCCTTCTTGGATCCCGTGTATCATTTTTTTAACAACATTTCTTACACACACTGGAATACGAGCACGCACCTTCCTCAATGCTACCTGTTCTCAAGAAAATAAGACACGACTGAATCCAAGTACCTCATACTTATGTCTTCAAAATCTTCTTTTCATTGTAATAGAATACTCGTCATTTTACAAGAGCCACCATTTAACTAGGAGAAAACTAAATTCACTGTCTGATCCTCCATTTTCTCAATTTACCATATATACCTGTATCTACATCTCAGAATCTCATCATCAGAATCTACATAAGATAGTCTGGGCAAAATTTTCTTGGTTCACTATTCAAGGAGAATATTCTCACACATTTTGTATGGTAAATTTTTCCAGCCTCCAGCCTCACACAATTCTGGGTACTTGAGATCAACACTAAGAAATCTCTCTTTCTCTCCCTCCAACCCTTTACCATTACGAGATTTGTGTGCGTAACCCTTACCTACCCTTAGTTAACCTATTATGACTTATGACTTGTAATAATGAGGGAGGTGAAAGATGAAAACTCCCACTCTCACTAAGTCTTCCGGGCGTCCCAAAGAATAGACAACTCGTTCACTCTTCTGGACTTTTTTATGCTGGAGGGCAATGTAAGACTCTCACCGTTTTTCATTTTATGACCGACTCTCCATATTTCTCTGCTCTTCCTCCCAACATTTTTTGAGTATTCATCGTTTGATGAGATTAACACGAGCAAAAATTTGAAAACAAGGACTGATCCATGTTTCAAATAATTGTGTCCACTTAATTAGGTAAAAGAAAATCCCTACGCAATGGCTCACTCATCCCATCCCAGACAAACCCAAATACACACGGAGACAGGATTGAGAAGGACCTGTAACACCTCAAGCTGACAATTGTCAGGGAAAAGGAGACGGTGCACCCAAGTAAAGTGCAACAAGGGCAAAAAAAGGTGAACTGCAGTCAATTTTGTCTCACGCGTAACACACACGGAGGAGCCAGGTAATGTCATCCAAAAAAAAGGAAATCTTGGAAAAAATTCGGTTAACCCAGAGGGAACCCTTGGACTTGGACCTCCTTCCAAACAAGTTTACATGCCTTTGACCCTGGTCCTTTGTACAGTAAGGTATAAGGACAATTATTACAAAGGGGGTAACTGTTTAACTGTTTAAGGGAACAAGAGAGATTGTACTTTTAAATCAATTTTCGTACTTGTTGTACATTCACATTTTTCAACGAGACAATTTTTTGAATATAAAAAAATCCTCCAATTTCGTATCAACCGTTAACATTTAAGGACTCACAATAATTGGCATTGTGACTTTAATAATCGTGTTTACAGGGTCTGTGTGTGAATCCCTCAGAGCCACTAACATCAATTTTACGACGAGACAGTGTTATGTACAATCAACAACAACAACAACAACAAACCTTTTTTTTGCTCATATATTTTTGCTCAACATTAAAAAGTCCATTAAAATATGAAGAATAACCCACGAAAGAAATCCTCCCCAGTGTAGAGTACTGCACTGTCGTAAAAATAATTATGAATGAAGGTGTTTATATTTCTATGCATGAGCAACCATTCTCTCTCTTCCAATCATATCATTTGCAGGTGTGTCCAAGAAAACGGTTTTTGCACTGTCTACTCCATTCCTCCACCTTTTGTCTTTGTTAGAATTTGACCAATGAAACACGGCAGTTATGCTGAAACGTAGAAGATATTTTATTTTCAAAAATATTTTTAGACGTCAATTTACTATATAATCTATTACTCCGTAATTTTGTGTGTGGGGATTCTCCGTCCATGATGAAGGACAAAAGTTAAAGACAAGTCAGGATAATCAACGGATAGAAAAGCTGTACACACAATTTCCAGGTTTCCTCCTCTGGAATGCACGGACATTCCTTGTAATACTACTATATATAGTATATATATGGTACATAAGTATAGCTACATGGATATATAGGTACTCTGTTTTGAGTTTTCGACAATTAAGAAACACACACACACCAAGTATATGTACATGTAGGGGAAGGAGAGACTGTGGCCACAAAATACTTGGAATTCATTGTCCGACCAACATCAACATTTCTGTGGTTACTCTGGATTGGAATCACTGGTGATCGGGGGAGAATTGGAATCACTGGACAAGATTAACTTGTTCCTATTTTGAGCGTTGCTTTTTTAAAAAATGAAAACATTTGTTAAATTGAATACTCTTCCTTAGTCCACTCTTGATGTGGCAAAAGATAATTAAATTTTCCTCTGGACTACATATTGTGTAGCACTTACATAATTCTCAAAAGTCTCTCTTTGTCTCCCAAATTGCCATTTTCCATGTTATGCAAAAGTGAGAGCAAAAAGCATTAGAAGAATCATAAAATGTAAAATGACATAAAATTGGGCATTGAAACTTTTGAAATACTGGGCTGTGTAGACTGCACAAGATTTCGTGTGTTTCGTGTATGTGGAAACAAAAAAAAACATGATTTTTTGACAAACATAAAATTTCCACTGTGAATAAGTAAAGATGGACACAAGAAAATGGAGGGCCAAGTGTCTAACTTGGGTATATAGACAGTGACTACTACTGCTAACATGTAATAGACGACTATCCTTTCTTGGTGTGTGTGTGTATTGTTGAAGTTGTGTGTTGGCAAAGGGAATGACGAGCTTGACGCGTTGTTGTTTCTGTTTCTCCGAAGGATGAAAACAGAAATTGCCTCAAGGCTCTCCAACAGACAGCCTCACACACACACACACAACAGACATTAAATTCACAGTTGTTTTTCTCATTCTACCAGAGAGACCAAGTCAGAAGAGAGGGGGGACTTGTTCAGGGCTCACAAGGCTTGGCTTGGCACACACACACTCTCTCTCTACCAAGACAAGACATGGAAAATATACACGAGAGAACAAGAACAGAGTCAAATGAAATAAATAAATGTTCACTACAAGCTGCAACAAGTCCATCCATACTTCATTTTCTTTCTTCTTCTTCTTCTTCCCTCTTTCTTTCCTCCCATCGTCATCATCATAATTATCATCATAGGCTTTTCGAAAAGAGAGAGAGAGAGAGCTTCTTCAATAAGTTTGCTCGTGTGGATGGAGACACGAACACGATAAATTTTCATGCTTATTTTTACTTTGTACAGGAGAAAAAAGAGAAGAGTGCAAAGGAATACAAGTTTACAAGACAAGCCCATAAGCCCTCAGATTGTATTTAACACACAATATCATCATCATAACAACTGTGTGAAGGAGGTGGACATGAAAGAGAGAAAGGGAAGGGGAAGGGAAGATTACCCATTACATCATCATATGGCTGGAAACAGCAACAACTTTACATTGGATTGCGACGCAGTACCATCATCCAGGAAATATAACCAAGTCCCCCATCCCTTTATTACTCTATCTTCTCTTAACATTTCATATTCAAAATTTTGAAAAATACAACAATGTCTCTGGAAATTTCCAAAAGTTCTCTTCCTCCTCGAGTTATTCCATTCGAATATTTCACAAAGAGAGAGAGAGAAAGAGAGGACTTTTCTAATTATACCCCTCGTCTGTAAATTCAAAATGCCTTGGGCAGGACAAGGCTGGAGGATTAAATTTTCACAACAGACAAAACCTACCTTAATTTTACAAGAGATATCTGTAGAAAAGAGAAGAGAGAGAGACTGGGAATTGCGTGAAAAAGTCAAAGAAAAAAAATTTCTCAAACGCCCACACTTCTCTCTCGTTCCAGCTCATTCCTGACTTTTTCCACTCCTCATATTCGTGAGTAGTGTAAACTGGCCATCAAACTACAGTTAAATATCAACTGTGTACATACACACACACAGCAGACACACAAGAGGCCCAGGCGCTCAGCATGCTATTGTTGAAATTTTTTTCTGAATAGGGAAAAAAACTGAGCAGTGTTAGTATCCTATACGTACATTAATGTGTATGAGGTGTGTATGACCAAAAAGCCAAAAACCAATACAGGAGAGGGAGAGGAGAATACCACGAAATGGATATTTTCCAATCCACATGCACATATACCGTGTTCATAGTGTGTGTGTGTACTGTGGGACGTCCGGAGAGTGTGTTGTGTGTATATATGTACACAGAAAGTAGGAACACAACATGAAATTCTTGGTCGTCAGGATAATAATATGAATGTAGAGGAGTTTTCAGTTCGGAAAAAGAGAGAGAAAATCAGGGGTGCTTCACTGAGCTCATTCTCTTGTCGCGATCAGTCAGCCCGACTCTCCTCCTCTACAGTACACACACACACACATTACATAGCATTTGCCATGGAATTCATGGTTGCCAATCATTGTATGTCGTAGAAACTCCAGGATCCTTCAATTCCCCCATCTCCATCTCTTTCTCTCTCTCTCTCTCTCACACACACATAACACAGAATATTCCACTTGAGTATTTGTTGTTTCCAAAAATCTTTACATTTATTTTTCGTGTGTGTGGTTATTTAAACTAGGAATCATTTGAAATGTACTTAACTATACTATACTATGATCCACATTATGTATCACACTCAACAACAAAAACAGATGAAATGAAGAATTCCAACTTTTCAACTTCTCTCTCTCTCTCTCATGGAAATCACTCCTCTTTATGCACGCAGTGTACTTGTGTACACACAAATGGATCCCTGGAAGAACATTTTCCAAAGTGTCACTTGTTGTTCTCCCATACTGTTGTGTGTGTGTGTGGTTGTTGGGGAGTCAAAGACAAGAAATGGAGTGTGGGACTGTGTGTGAGGACAATTGATTGACGTGTGACGCGGATTTGGACGATAGACAATAATAGTCAACTCTGTGTGTGGAGACAATTGACAGCCGACAGTCACCCCTTACTATATATAATTGAATTTTTTTTCTCTGTGTGGGAATATATTTACAAGGGATTCAATATTCTCATTTCAACATTTGACTCTGCATGACTCGTCATCACTTTGTCGTCAAATTAAATCAAATGTACATCATCAATGAAGTTTTGATTCACAATCCCTTGTTACCCCCTTGGCTTGTTAATGCAATGGATCAATGTTGCATTGTATGTCAAGTAAAATCCTAAACTGACCCTGCATGATATAAATGTAAGGCGGAAGAAATTGATGGAAAAACTACAAAAATGTCATTGAAAAATTTTCAGTCACCTTATTCGTTTTTATTTCAATCAACGACTTTTTTTTGATGACAATGTATTCTTTGACATAACATAACATATTCATAATGAGGTTGTAAATATTTTTTTGCTTTTATAAACACGATTTAAATGCAAATACTCAACGATATTTGAATATGTAGAATCAAATTAAACAGTAGAAAACGCTCCATTCTTCTTCTTCTTGTGTGTCATAATCATCTTCATTAAGTAACTTTCCGAATTAAATATTACAAAATACAGCTTAACTATATAAACTTAAATACAAAAGTAAGTGTAAAAAAAGAAATAACATTATTATATGATACTTAAATTTTTACTACAAAAAAAATTAATATAATTATTGAGCTCTCTGGAGAGAGAAAAAAACCCTCTTTACCCCGACCTGACATTGGCAGTATGACCACTCACAACTCCATATTACATAGCTTTGTACCTTTTCATAGTATTCTGAGTGTAATTTTGACTATTATATATTATATAATATCTGTGAATATCTGAAACAATATATAGTAAATGAAAGGATTAATACAAAAACAATTTATTCTTCTTCTATATTCATGATTTCTGAAAGACCGATTTCCATCTGTGGATACTTATTTATGGAATGGACCTTATTATCGTGTACATATTACTAAACAACACAGTACTATCATCATCAATTAATCGACATTAAGTATATCAGAGTTTAAAGAAAAAATAAGACATTTTTCTTTTCCCTTGGAATAAATCAAAACAAATATTTTAAAAAATACACACACAAATCACAATCTTTGTTTTCTTGGAGAATTTACAACAAAAAAATACACAACAACTGGGTTTTTGTTTCTCATTTTATAGATTTTATAGATTTAAATCTGTCTATATATTTAATATTTACCTACTGATAAGTTCTTCAAGATGAAAATTGTATATTTTTCCATATGGCACTAACTATATACAAAAAGCGTTTTTCTCCATTATACTCTTGTCCTCAACTTGATAAACGATAACAATCTAGAACTTCTCCTTCACGCCTCTTTTCACAATTATAGTACAATATATTATTATTATTATTGAGATATATATAAATCATTTTTCTATTTACATATTATTCTGTTTGCAGCACAGTATTGAGGAACTTTTAAGTTGCATTGCGCGATTATTTTCATGTCGCTCCACTGGAATAATGATTCAGTTTGAAAAATATATCCCAAAGGTGCACGACATCATTTGTTCATTGTTGCAAGTATTATAACTACTATATTAGAATTAATTACGTTTGTCATCGTTATTCGTTATTGCCAAGTTTTCCATTATACTTAAAATTGTACTAATGTAAATACTTATACAGCTCTCTTTCCATAATAATATATTCAACTCTTCCTTCATCCTATAAATAGGTAATAGTATTCACACACAGTTGTCAAGAAATATATAATAATATAAACTATGTGATTTTAGGCCATTTAGATTTAAGTAGCTCTACCAAGAATCCTTTTCATGTCACTATTCAATTAAATAAGTACATATTATATGTGATAATTTTACTCTTAAATATTAAGTGATGATTATATTTCAATTCATCAGAGGAACTTTCGTTGACACGGATCCCTACTGGAAGAGGGATCCACTCATTGTCATTATTATTACTATTAACATTAAACGTTAACATTAGTTGTGATTTCTTTTGTTTCATCTTTCCATTATCTTTCTCTCTTTTCATATCGACTACATAACAAAAAAATCTATATAATAATAAATTGTGTGTAAGAATTGCTTAACTTCTTTTCCGGGGGCTCCGAGGCTCAACTTTTCACCTTTTACATCTTACGTTTGTGTGTGGTAATGTGTTTTGACATGTGATCTTTCCTTATAAACCCTTTGTTGCAGAATCCACATTTGAATGGCCTGAAATTTTAGAAAAATTGACATTGTAATATCATCATCATCATTTGAAAAAGTATTCACTTTTTCTAGAGGATTCCAGCTCGAGAAAACACAATCACATCCTTTACTTTTTAGGCATTCAAATTCACAGAGATATATTTATGAAAAAAATGTCTCCTTACTTTTCTCCTGTATGCAGACAAAGGTGACGACGAAGATCCGTCTTGTGGTTGAAATTCTTTGGACACAAGTTGCAAGAGTAAGGTTTGATGTTCCCATGTTTAGCCACATGTTCAGAGAGAGCTGGGGCCTCCGGAAATCGTTTTCCACAAGTCGAACACTTGAACTTTTTTTCAGAATGAGAACTATTCGCATGTTGGGTCAAATAACAAGCTCGACCAAAGGTTTTCGTACAGTCTTTACACTTCAAAACTCCCTCATCCTCTCCCTTAGTCGACTCTCCTGAAGAATCACGATTAGGACTCGCACCATCAGAACAACCTTCCAAACCATCCAAGCTGCCATCGGCCGACGCGGTCGTACTGGCTGACCTTATTTCTTCTGGACTATCCCTATTATGGTGGTTCTCAGAGTCAAATGAATTGTGTTCTAAATGGTTGTTGTTGTTATTGATGTTGTTGTTACCATTAGCTGAAGAACCGTTGGTTGTGGTGTTGGTCGTATTAGAGTTGTTGTTGTTATTGTTGAGATTCGGGGAGGAGGGTGGTAAGTAAGGCTGATGACTCGGTGTCATCCGGTTTGGACTCGCCATGGACGCCATCGATGTGGGGGTTGCATATCCACTGACCATCAAGGTGTGTTGCTGTTGGGGTGGTGGGGGAAGATGATGATATGAATTTGGATCATAATGAGAAAATCCTACGGTACTGAATGGAGGGAGGGGAGTCGGAGTGTCACCATTCAGTACAGAGTAACCTCCATAAAGTGTCGTTGGGACAATGGGGGATGGAATAGAGTAGAGACTACTTTCGGGACCATAACCATTTGAAGAAAATGCTAGTCCAGTGGAATGAAGTTGATGAGGAACTTGATGAAAAGTATTACCATGACCTGGTATGTACGGTTGTTGTTGTTGCTGAGCGGATGGTGGTCCTTGTTGTTGACCACCACCACTAGTAGTACTATTACTGTATGGAGACATTGGAGGATAAGGAGAAGGTCCAGTCGTACCGTATGAAGAATTTGAAATCCCAACACCAGCAGACGCAGTTCCAGTAGAACCTGTTGAATTTGGCGATGGTACTCCTCCAGGAATATGGTTACCACTTATACTGCTAGTAGTAGTTGTTGTTGAACTGCTGTTGTTGCTATTATTAAAAGGAATTGGTGTTGACAATGTTGTTGGTTGAGAAGAAGATGTTGATGAACCGTACATTGATGGCATGGGTCCAGACTGAATAGAGGATGACGATGGAGTTGACTTTCCACTGTTCATGTCCTCCAGTTTTATACTCCTTGGACTAGGTGAGGAGGTTGGTGATGACTCTGTTGCTAAATCCCCTCCTCCTGAGGGCAATGAATCTCCAGGACTTCTTTTTCCATTTGATCCTTTCACAGGTTCCTCCACCCCTTCCCCTTTTTGTCGAATTGAATTCTAATCAAGAGAAAAAACACAGACAAACAAAATGACAATGGTTTACTTTTTTTAAAAAAAAACACACAATACACAACCATATTATAGGATTATCTTGAAAAAAACACATTCTATAATCTTGTGACTATACTGACTACCTATGTAAATTATGTTACAAAAAGATTAACCAAAAAGATTAACCAAAAAAACACACAAATATGTACATACTACGTGTGTGTAGTGGAGCCTCCATTATGGAGGGATAATGAAAAATATGCTCAACTAATACTCAACATAATAATAATATTGTATTTTTTATATATTATTGTGATAATAGTTAGTATTACCTTGTGTAAGGTGGTCCCATAATGCCTTTTAAGATGGCCACTGCTCGTAAACCATTTGTTACATGCTGAACAATTATAGGTTTTGGGACGTTTACACTCTCCACCCTTCCATCCTTTTGTTTTGGGGGCTGCAGCAGGAGCTGAAGAACTTTTTGACATGCCTCCATTACCGGTTGAAATAGGGGGTGACCTGTGTGGAGGTGACCTTGTCCTATCTGACGGAGGAACACCACCAACACCACTATTATTACCAATGTTGAATCCACCACGAATCCCGTTTGTTCCATGTGATGGCGGATTTGAGAGTACTGAATTTGTATTATTATTATTGGGAGGTTGTGGACCAGTCGGTGAACCGTATCCCATTGACGATGATGGTGGATCATTTGAATAAATTGGATTGGGTTCACCCCGAATCAATTCGTACGGGTTACCGCCTGGTTGGATGGGCGGGGGAATGCTGTAAGGATGTCGAGACGACGGCCCAAGATGATGATCCGGTGGAGGAGGAAAACCGATGGGGTTAAATTGATCGTGCCAACCATTACTTGGAGGTAAGGGTGGTAATAAATGTGGAAGATAAGGACGATGAAAGAAATTTCGATCGTGTTGTTGCTGATAAACGTGCACTTTTTGGCTGTCTAGATCCAGAATCTCGGCTGGTTCTCGGGTTGCTGGATTTTCTCCGGATGTTGGTGGTGGTCGTTGATGTTGAGGATCACCTGAAGGAGGAGGAGGACCAGAATTATTTAAGTTATTACCTCCAGTATTATTATTGTTGTTGTTGTTGGAGGAGGGTGTGGAAGAGGAACCATTCGGATCATTTGATGCGGGTGAGTATAGATGATTTGGATGTTGTTGTTGTGACCCATACTGGTGTGGTTGATGATGAATACTCCCATACAAATGAGGGTCAACAGGTGGTTGAAAATTGTTGTTGTTATTGTTACCTGGACGAGATGATGGTGGTTCCATGTGATGATCACTCGTGTAGTGAGCTGGGACAAAATCAAGAAAGTATTGATGAGTATTTGGTTGACTGGACACTGGACCGGAGGATGAGGAAATTGAGTCTACAGATGCTTGTGGGGAAGGTGTGTGTGACATTGTTTTCTCCATACTTGTTGGATTAGAACTAGAAGAAGAAACACTAATATTACTGTTGTTACTGTGAATTCCAGACGATACGGAGGACGCTGACGATGAACTATCTTGTGTTCCCCATCGACTCAGTAGATTTTCTTTATGGTAACTTAAATGTACTTCCAAACTTGTGCTACTCTCAAACATAACTCCACAATCATTACAAAAATGTCCAGAGATTTCTTTCTGTTGTTGTTGTTGTTGTATTTGAATGTGATGATGGTGATGATTGAAACTCAAATGATGATGACCGATGGATGACTGCTGAAGATGTTGCTGCAGATGAAGACTGTGAGTACTTAATGTTGTGGCCATCACACTACACACTACACACTTTAAAAATTGAGATGTTTTGCATGGAGATGCTCGTAACCAGCAATACTCAGAAAAGTAACAACCATAATAATACTTAATCCCCAATAATAAACTGAAACACAACTTTTCATAATCGACGACACTAATCCAGTAGAGTCATTGTGAGAAGCCAATTCAGTCACCAACATCGTAATTTTCCATTCACTTTCCACACTACCAGGGAAAAATCCAGGTTGAGCTTCCTGGAAAATGAGAAAAAAACAAAGGTACTTTAGTATGATCAAATGCAAAATACTTACACGTATTAAACATTAATTAATTAATTAAGATATCTTTACCTTTGTATGACAGATCCAAATATGTTATTCACCACCATCAACCACCACAACTACTTTCACACCGTATCACTTTATTCCATTCTGGATGAGTAAATTTATGAGGAAAAACACGAGAGATGGACAGATTAATAGAGAGAGAGATCTTTGCTGGAGAGAGGCGAGCACTTTCAAGATGATAACAAATAATTAATAAATATCACCACACACACTACACTGTATATTGAGTTCTCCAGTCCTGCTTGGCTTGACTGACTGTAGAGAGAGGAGAGAAAATAAACGTGCATGTGTCGTCGTTGGTGATGGGACGAAGACTGTGTGTATGTTGAGGCTGGAGAGAGTCCCTTTTCACAAAAATACACACAGCAGCAGCAGAATGGAATCTCGGAGTCCCCCTTTTCTCTCTGATATTCTCTCCCCTCTTGGAATTCTAAGGTACATGCTGGCCCACTTCTTCCCTTCGCAGTCTACCGTAAGTCCCCCCATACAATTCTCTCAGCTTGGACAACCACTAACTCATCCAGTATTTAAAAAAAGTTGATCAGTAACTACTTCCTTCTTCAACCAGTGTCTCTCGACTACTTTTTGAACAAATACGGTATCCAGTTTTCTCTCTCTCTCTACTACTACATATATCTTTATAGATATACAAGTTTTGAAAATCTAAACTTATAAGTAACTAACCATACAGAGAATATTGTTGTTGAGCCGAACACACGGCCAAGACATGAAAACGATGAGCATCACACTTATTATTGCAATAGTAATTTCTCTCTGTGTGCCCTGCACGAAATGAGTAAATGAAGGTTTTCCATGCCCCCGAGTCGAATTTTTTGAAAAACAACGTTATTAAAATATTCGTTTTTTTACGATGCAATCTTTTGTCATTTTCCTGCAGAAGTTTGTACTACTAACGATGACCATATTTAACTGATATCCATCATTTTTTCCAAATTTTTTGTTGTAATTGTCTTTACTTAGTAACATTTAAACTTGATTGAATTGCAATTTGACTTAATCTGTAGCTCAAAGTCTTTAAAAGTGTACTTCTTATACAGCCTAGGTAATGGAACAACTTTGATTTTACTTGAGTATAAGTATTTCATTCTTATTATTATTTTGAATAACTTGAATCGTCTCTTTATTTTTGTTCCAGGGATATCCATTACTTTACCATTACTCTAGATTTTTTCCGTATGTACTCTTTTACTTGTTGTAACTCAAAACTTAAAGTTTGTCATGATGATGATGATGGTCGTAGATAGATAGCCAATGTCGAGGCTACTAGAGGACTTGAGCCTTCGTCTTTTTTTTGTTCTTTTCGGCTCATCTAGCATGAAAGCACATGAACATCATGAGTTGAAAAACTTTTGTTAGGTACCTTCAGATTCAGCTTGACTGACTGTAGCTTTAGCTGTAGGGCTCCTACTTGCCCCTAAGTACACACACACGCATAGTACTACTACTTTATATTTTAGCTCTGCCTGGTATGTGTTCCGTAAACACACATACATATGTACAACAGTGTGGCAAACTGGGACTCTGTACAACAAACTGTGTGTGTAGACAAGGTATCTTCTAGCAAACTTCACAAGACGACCTAACTTAACATGGATGCTGCATATGTATACTTACTCTCTCTCTCTCTATATATATATACTATATTAAGTGTTTCTCCGAGGTTATGATGACTATTCCGATCATGGAGATACACACACACGTATGTATATACTGTATATTATTTACACGACATAGAGCTAAAAGAAGATTCATTCGTAGGTGCGTCTATGTTGTCTGTACATATAAACATCATAGGGATAGACGTGTGTGTGTGTGTGTGTAGAGAGAGAAGATGCCCGTACTTTTACTTTGCCATGAAGAGAAGAGAGAGAGAGCCAGACGAGAAGTACGTCGAAAGAAGTTGTGTCAGGGAATGGAGGGAGACTTAGTTATGTACACAGGATGCAATGCTAATGCTTGAATGCATGTGTCCTTATGTACCCTCAATGTTGGGGCTTGGTGTGTCCTATGTCGATGCCGATTTCCATCGTCAGATTCTCTCTCCCCTCTTTGAAAATTCAAACAGTGAAGTGAATCACTTCAGTCTTCAGTTGAAAGAGTCTCTCCTCCTCTCCGTCGTTCAACTATGTTTTCTACTCTCTCTTTCTCTCTGTAGCTTCTCCTTCATCTCTTGCTTAAACTTTTCGAAAAAAATATATACTGGCAAGTTGTGTGGATGATTCATGTGTGTGTATGTACTCACAGATATATATCAAGTATACTATTCATTGTACAAGTTGCCATGTTCCATAGTCCCCCCCCGTTACATTGAAGAAAGGGAAAGAAGAGAGAACTTTAATGGATGTTCATAATAATTTTGTACTGGGGAACTTTTGAATTTTTCTTTTAAATAGATTTATTATGTTTTCAGTTTAGTGAGAAACAGGGACATTGGAGCCTGAACTCACAATCAGTAACTTACCAGAATCCTTTTATTTTTTGTACAAAATATTTTAATTGAAAAATTTTGAAATGGAATTTAACGCGTGTCGTGATAAGTACATATATTGATGTGTGAACAACTTTTACTTGTACTACATACATACAAGTCTCTTAGGGTGATTGGCTGATAAGAAGAAACGTTGTACACTTTTGATTCTCAATTAGTTACGGACCGACAGTCAACTGATTGTGATTAAAGGATTGTATTGTACTCATTTACATACACACGACACACACACAAGAAAAGCCGCGTTAATTTTTTCGTATGTATGTAGTAATATCTGATAGTTGAAGACTGTCCTTTTGACATGACTCTAAATTTGAGGTCGATAAATTTGAGTTACATACATCCATGCCACAGTATGTACTACTCCTCTCACGCAAAAGTCGGACGTGAGGAAATTCCACAAAATCTCGGATTCATTCAGACATGTGTGTGTGAATTCAACACACACACACGGTCTGGCCATGTAAAAATTCTTAAAATCCAGGAATGTGTGAGACTATTAAAGTTGAAAAGCCGAGTTTATCACGACCATGTAAATAAGGAATGATACAAAACTATCATGACCTGAGAGAGAGAGAGAGAAAAGGTTAATTCATTAAGTAAAAGAATGTCATCCATTTTACTCCTGATAGACTTGCTCAAGTTTTTTTTGTCCTTATCTTTCTCTCGTATTCATTACAGTAGACAGGGAGAGGATGGTGCATTACTTTCTCGTTTACTTTGTTCAAGTTTTGATAACAATCAAATAATCGTTGGGGACAGTATAATTGGTCAATTAGAGGGTACAGAGGGATTTGCCTCTCGTTTTTTGAGGATCCTTCCCTTGGTGGGTCGATGTCCTGTCCTTTTGGCTAGGGTTCAGGTAAACCAGGGCATCAGGTCGGTCGGTCGTCTTCCTTTTCCGCGGTACAAGTTTTTACCACTTGAGAGTTAGTCATCTTTATATCATCATTATTTCTTACTCTCGTTATAATCCATGTTCGAAAGTGTGAAATTGTCATGCAAAGCCGTTCCAAGTCTACAAATAGACTGGAGCAATAAGGAATAATTATTTGAGAAACAAAAACAAATCTTCCAGCAAAACAGAACATGGACTGACCAAGTCTTGTGACAATAATGAAAGGGAAAAGTAAGAGAGGTCGAGGGTAAACATGTGTGTGTGTGTACTGAGTACATACATTTTTTGTCCTCACAAATTTCCTCAATGTTGGAAAACTCTTTGGTCTGTTGTTCTTTTTAGTACCCTTTAACCCTCAGTCGATGGGGGAGAAGTTCCGTCATAATAATAATAATCCTTTACAATATTCTCCTTGACATTTTGTCTTACTAATTACTTCACTTTCATTTTCATCAAATTACTCTCTTTTACTTCTCGATTAGAATATTATTTCCTGACAATTAATTTTGATTTATTTGTCAAAATGTTGAGTTCATTTTCCACAGATTTGTAAATTGGAAAAACTAGGATTGTGGGCAAGAAGACGAAAGAATATATAAATTAATTTCCTCAATTTCCGTACATCCTACGTAATACGTAATCAACGTTACTTTTCTACCTTTTTCTTTTCCCCCTATTTTCTCCACACCATCCCTCACTCTCTCTCTCTAATTTCATCCATGAAATGAATGAAGTCATCATTTCCCCTTGTCTTGGAAATAAATAAATATACATCAAATGGAAAAACCCCTCCTCGTACTCCTACCATTGTACTACAATAGTACATGGATCCAAAATGACTTTGCATTACACACAAAATGAATGAATCGCTCCTCTCTCTCTCTCTCAAAAACGGATGATTTCCTCCTCCTTGGTATCTAGACCAAAAAGTCAAACACTCACCTCCATTACACTACATACAATATATGATAGAGAGACATGTTCACTTTTTGTTCCTCTTTTTTTTCCTCAGATGACTGCCTGCCCCTTCACTACCACTACCCGTGGTCGGAGTGTACAAAAGTCGCATGGAGAAAGACTTGTAGTAAGAAAAAAGAAGAAGACGCATGAGGAGGAGAAGGGTAAGCGTGTAAAAAAATATTTGAAATATACCTACAAATGATACAGATACAAAGACATGGGATGATCAAGGGAGAGCTAACCCTTTCAGCCCGAGCCCTTCCACTGTAAAGTATGTACGTCAAAAGGTTAGGAGGGACGGGGTGTCATCATGGAAAAAAAAAGAGTTGGGCTCATGGCCCGTGCCGTTACACTTTTTCGACTACCCTTGCCCTTGTGTGTGTGTGTGGAAATTGAAAGTGCATTCTTCTGATGATAGTTCCAGGTTCTTCCTGGATCCATGGACTATGTAGTACAAATGGTAACACCCATCAGAGTCAAAGGTGTGCGTGTGTGTGCTAGTGTGTAGTAGTGGACTGAAATGTGTGTTCTTCCTACTTCCGTTATATATTTAATCTGTACTTGAATTATATGTAATCTGTGTGTGTGTGTGTTCTTTGTATATTTTGATTTTCTTTTGATCTGGCCCTTCCTCTCTCCATCTCTCTCCCTCCTTTACTGTGTACACTGTCACTGTCCGTCCCAAATTAAAGAGTAAAACCAATGTGACAGGTTTTGTTTGTTCAGGACCAAAAGCTCCCGGACTTTTTTTTGATTGTAGATTACACATTCGTGTGGGCAATGTGGCGTGAATTATTATGAATTTGTGAATGAAAATCTCTCTCCTTTTTCTTCTTCTTCCTCCTCCTCTGAGTCAATCATGACCTCTAACCCTCTCTCCTTCTGTCGTTACCTCAAGCCCCAATCAGTTCACTCTTTCTGTGTCCGTATAACATCCTCAGAAAAAAGTCAAAGTCTCCTGGAGTCAAGTCTCCCTTTCAAAAAATTACCAATTGAAAAAAAGGAGACTCACACACAAATTATAATCACAATCGTGCCTATTAAGAGAACAAGTTATGGCAAGGCGTCTATATTCTTTAATAATAAAAATGATTTCTTTCTACTCCATTCTGCTTATGTATATTAGGACAAAAAGAGGAGCATTTCCATCCATTTGGGATAATAGCAAGAAAATCGATTTTAAAAGCTGAATAAAACTGTCTCTCTCTCTCTCTCTCTCTCTCTTACATTCGTCTTTTGAACTGCAGTAGTATTCATGTCGATGTACAATCCACATACATTGTCGTCCAATACTAATATTTGCTATCTATTCACCGACGACCGTGCCCAGGGTGTGTAAATGGTGACTGGTTGTTCTACTTCCCTATTTCTCTGTCAGGATTTTGCATTGAGATTTCAACGACACAGGCAAAAGATCCCTTCCTTGTGTGTGTCTGTGTAGAGGGGAGGAGGAGGAGAAACGGACAAAAGGATTCTCTACTGTTTGTCCTCTGGAATTTCGAAAGAAATGAGGATTCACAAATCTCTTTTCAAACTGTATGACAGTTCGTAGCTCCTCTTCTACAATTCTCCTTTGTTTGAGCACAGAATTGTGCAACAATGTTTGCCATTTCAGTCCATTTTTCAATTTTCCGCATTCAAATATTTCTTCTCAACTGGGCTTTAGTGCCCATAATACTTTTTGAATAATTGTGTAGTTGTACGTTACCCTCCCAAGGAGGAGGATGTGAAGAGGAGGAGGCTATTCATGTTTTTTTAAAGTAGACGGATAAATGAGAAATCCCTCGTTCCTTTTGAATTGATTATTTTAGTCGTAACTTGTGTTATGTTTGGTTATATTTAGGCTGGATTACATAATACGTTGAGGACATGCAGGCAGAGGCAGGCTAATTCCTTATTGTGCATCCCAGGGAGCAGACATTGAAATTCGACAGAGTTGTCCAAGTGGACTTGACATGTAAAGTGTGAGAGGAGGAAGGGTAGGAAAAGAAAACAGTCGTCATCTTATTCTCATCCGGAAGGGAAAAGGTGAAGCTATTCTTTTTGCCTGGCTAATTCTCCGCACTTATCAACAGCTTTCTCTCTCTACGTGTGTGTGTGTGTTGTTGTTCCTGTTGATTTGGAGGGTTGTAAAAAATGGTGTGATTGTTGTCCTCACACACACACACGGAGGGATGAAGTGATGTCAGCTAATGGTG
>WJFB01001661.1:0-28085 GCA_009870185.1 Pygmarrhopalites habei
TACCTGACGATTGTGTACATTTTCTAGATGTTGTATACATTCTCCAGATATTGTGTACATTCACTAGGTATTGTACACATTAGCTACTCTGTACACATTAACTCCATCATCTACACTTTTACTCATTCCACTCTGCTTCTAATGCACGTATCACTATAATATTTCTAGCCAATGCAGTATGATGCAACACACACGCTCACTCTCCACACACAACCGTCCTTTTGACATAATATGGCCCAACATGGAACTATTTTTCCATGAATAGAGAGGAGAGGGAGAGGAGAGTCATCTTGGTATGCATACGTGTGTATTTTTACTACACCAATGGAATGTATTAACTAAAGCAGTTTATCATCACACAGACACACACACAAATGTAGAAATATATTAGAGAGGGAGAGAAAAATGTTCATCTCCCTTGCATATCCTATTAGCTTATAAATGTCCGAAAGTTCCAAAGTAATCTGTCAAGAATTTTTTTTATTCAAAAGTAAGAATGAGACTCATATATTACGTAAATACGAGTGTGTCTGTAATGTTTGTACGTCAGCAACAAGCATGTCACTCTGGCTTGTCCATTACACCATGTAAAAGCTCCAAAAAGAGTCTTCACATGATTTGTCACTTTTTTCCTACAGACTAAAGTCTCTCTCTTTCAAATTTACGAGGATGATACGATGGGATCATTTGGACAAAATCAAAAGCTTGGTGTCGGCAATGCATTTAAAGTGATATGAGGAGTATTTGAATGAAGGACTTGACAAGAGTGTACTGTGAAGGATGAAAGTATGAAGTGGAATTAAAAATAATTGTGGGTAAAATGTCTGTCGTCCCTTCCTCTTAGACTCAGCATTCGTCATTTTTTGTAAAGAGTAAATAATAATATTATTCGTGTGGAGGGCAGGAAGCGGATATGTAGAGCTGGGACATTCTTCGTCAACAAGGATGATGACTTGGAAGGTGACATGTCAACAACCAAGTATTGCGGAGAATCTGCATGTGTGTGTGTGTGGTGTGATCCGTTAAGTACAATCTGGAAAAATCATTAAAAACAAATTGGTTGACTTGCTAAAAGAATCCATTTTAATTTACTACATGTTCAATCCATACAAATAAAATTGAGCCCAAAAATTGAGTTCGTCTCGGATCGTAAATGGAAACTGGTCCAAAATTCTGCATTATAAAGAAATGTGAGTCAAATTGTAATATTTGACCTAGTGACTTTTGTCTGAGAGAAGGTTAAAAAATTGATGACGGCACAGTCACTCAACTTTCAATCAAAAATGGTTTGAATAAGTAGACGATCATGGCCAAAGTCCCTTCATTTGACGGTACTCCAAAATGAGTTTATCAGTGGACTCGTCATGAATAAGTTGTGTGTGTGTGTTTGTGAGTAAATTATAGAGGTAAGGATTTAAAATAATTATTATTAGCTACTGCTGCTCTTGCTATTTTCAATCGTACGAGCGGATGTGTAGAGAGAGTGAGAGAGACAGAATTGCATTGTCGAGAGTTGGACGCACGAGTCCCTCATCTACTCATCTCTGTTCCTGCTGCTGATGATGTTGAATGCTGATGATACAAAATACCAATTTGAGAGAGAGAGAGAGTTGAAGGGAAGGGACGGACGCGCGTGGGTCTATTCATGACATCGTACGAGACGAGCCAAGCGTAAATTGTAATAATAAAAATTCCAGTTTGGCATGGACGGCGGGAAGTGAGAATAATAATAAATACACTCCCCTCTCTTTCTCACACACACACACAAATAACTATGTACAGCTACATTCGTTCAAATACAGATGAATGAATCCGGTCATGATGGTGTCACGTCGTGGAGCACACGACGTCGTCTCTCCGACGTGGCCAATGCATTCCCTTTCCCTTGCCAACTTCCTCTCCATCCAAATCAAGCAAAAACAAACGAGACTTTTTACTAGCGTTCATTCTGGGTTCGTCCTCTTATAACCTCTAACTCATCATCCTTTCTCCATCCCCCTCTCTAGCCCTGTCTGTGTGTGTGTGTTGTTCAAATTCGAAGTACACACACTTCCTTTTTTATCCCCTCCTCACCCACCCCAGTCACATTCAACAGGCACAGACACACACACACTCACATTCACACACGATGAAATGCAGTGATGAAATTAAATAGTGACGAATCACACACACGGTCAATTCAGTGTTTCCTCCCTCCTTTATTGACTCTCATTCTCAGCAATAGACAGACCCACAACATGTATCGCAACGTGTGTGTGTGTACTCTGTGGAACTCTAAAATACTCCCTCAAACCTCCGCTTCCTATCAACTTTACTTTTTTTCCCCCTCTCTCTCTCTATTTGAGAAGCGCTGTGTGTGTGTGTGTTTGTGTGACATGACAAGGGAACGACAAGAGAGAGAGAGAAACTACATGGATATGCGATTCTGTTTTCTATCTAAAAATTAACTTGATTGACTTTATAGTTAATCACAATTTATATTTCTCGAGTGGCAGTTGTGGGCCGGCCAGTGCCAGTCGTCTGCCGGTCATGCCAAGTGATAACCTTCTACAAAAAAAGACAACACACACACACACATGCATACACAAATGTATGTATTATTCTGATACTACGTCATCTCTAATTCATCCTTCGCTTTTCCTTTTCAACGATCCTTTAAATCCTTTCGTTTGTGATTCTTTCGTAGACAAAAATCTTTTCTGGATGTGTAAAATCCATTGATTTTTACTTTCCTATTTTTTTCAAACATTATTAGACACTCTAAATCATGAATGGTAGTTATCCATACTGGATTTGAGTGGAATATGTCAGACAAAATAGGATTATAAGTGGTAATACTTTATTTAAATTTAATTAATTGAATATATAAGGAAAATACAACAAAATTTTGACTTAAAATGTAAATAGTAATATATTTCTCATGTATGATTACTAAATAATCATTTGTACACAAAATAATTTGCATTACTCCGTGTGTGTGTGTGGACTGGACAATCTCATCTGCACGAAGTTACGTCAAACTCGTTTTGGTTTCATTGTGATTTTCCTCCACACAGTCAACTGATGGTGGCGTACGTCCAATTTGAGACTTCGCACGTGAAAGGTCAAATTATTACATCGTCCAATTTTATTTTTATCCCATTTAATCACATTCAGTTCAAGTGGATGTGGAGCACACACACACATCCCATCCCCCCATCAACACAATGAGAAATCTGCACAACAGTCAACAATACCCCTCATGTGTGTGTATACAACATGAGAGTACAAAATAATTATATTTAAAAATCCAAAAACGTTTAAGGTTGTTTAAAAAAATATATATTTGAAGGGCTTTTTGCGTTGGAAAAAACAAATTTATAAAAACATTTCCGATTAGACTGAATGCAAAATGGGGAGGGAGGGGAAGGGGGGGGGGGGGTGGAGGTGGAGGGCGGACACATAATAGAAAAGGATGGCTATGAGAATTTATATTTTGATATGATCGTGTAATGGACATTTGTGTGTGTGTGTGTGTGTTGGGTGGATGATGATAATTGCGCGTGCTGTTCTTTCACAGACATGAGAGGATGAGGAGAGGAGGAGGAGGAGAGGGAACCGATTAGTGATAAGTGTGGCTCCACACACACTTGAAAAGTCTGTTATGTTTAAACTTTGAAATCCTGACTCCTCTCTCAAATCCTTGCCATGCCATGCCTTGCCTAATATTTACTCGTCACGATGAGCAAACCTGCAATAAATGTATTAAAAAAAGCACACATACTCTCTCTCTCCTGAGCATCATAGATTGTATGTACGTGTGTGTGTGTGTGGGACAAATCTCAGTCCGTCGGTGTGTGTGTCTGTGTAGACAAGGAGGGATGGGGGGAAGAAGGGGAAAAAAGCAAACGATATGAAATATGTAATGTACAACACACACGAAATATCCTAGCTGAGTAGGCATTACACATTATGGCATGATAAGTCAACACGGAGAGTTAAATCTAGCGTATCTGAACATTAAACAACTATCCTCTTCATCCTCATCCTCATCCACATACAATGTATCCCTTACTGCTAAATACTATTTTTTATTATCTCTCATTCCTCTTTTTTGCCCTGTACAACCCAACACAACACACACACCACCATTAGCCTTTTTCCCCGATTGTCAAAGTACCTCTGATACAGATTCATAAGTAATAATCCTTTTTTATGTACAATCAAAGTGCATGTGTGACAACTAATTGTAGTCTCACCAAAGAAAAATATGCAGAGAGGGAGAGAGGAGAGACAGCTTTTTATCAGTGCATTGTAATTCAGTGAATTTATCTGGAGCCGCGGACGCCACCTGCGACTCTCTTTTTCTTTTCCATGACGATGTACACACACACAAGCACAAACACACATACATAGAATACAGCACATCGTCATGAATGAATGTGAACATCATAATGGGGAAGACGTCCTTTGACTGTAGTAAATTAACACCAAATTATCTAGAAAGATAATCAAAGATGACTGTTGGAAAGGGATCGAGACGGAGAGGAGGGAAAAGAGAGCCGCATAAATGTACACATCAAGATGAACTTTTAAATCCCTTTGCTTACAACTAAATTAAATCTACACCTCCAAAACTTTGGATCCAATAAAGAATGTGATGATGGATAGAGAGAAGGATATCTCCATACACACAGATGGATATCCTCCCGCATCATCTTATCATCATTGGTCATCTTCTCTCTCTCACTCTCTCTCTCATGGGGGATATCTTGTACTCTCAATTTTGAGAGTAAACTTATCCATTGATGGGGTAGATGGGAATCTCATCTGTGAGAATCTGGGGAGTTTTTCTACAAATTTATGTTATTTCCCTTCACCCTCCTTCTCCTCTACAGTCCAATCAAGTGCTCAACCAAGAGTCTGAGTCTCTCTCTGTGGAGAAAAAGGCATGGAGTAATACGATAATACTTTATTTTTCTTGCGGCTTCCATCAATATCTCCCCAGATTATCTCACACAGTAATCTCTACTTTGGCCTTCGTTTTTGATTCCTCTAATCAGACTCCAGAATCTTTTTTTCTCTCTCTCTCTCTCTCTTTCCATCCTCCTCAATTCTATTGCTTCATCTCATCTTCAAATATACACAGAAGAAGCTTTCCCTTTCCTCACACACACACACCACCATCACCATCCCATTATCACCACCACCTGGAAAAACTTGGGCAGGAGGATGATGGTGAAACTGGAAACTATATAATAATAATAAAAATTGTGAGTAGAGGTTTTCCCCTCCATTCAGAGGATGTGATATACTCGCGTATCTCTTGGTCTCTGTAGGTGAGTTGTTCAAGATTAAGATTTGACGGCTGATTACATTTCGAAAGAACAGAGCGTGCCGTTCTTCCTTTTGATTATTTCCATAATTATCCATCTAACACACAATCCACCGTAGCCTTCACTCCTCCTCCTCTTCTCGTCATCCTCCTCCCATGTTCTGTGGTCAATGACAATGGAGGAAATTTTGGATTTGGATCTGAGTGTCCAAACTCCATTTGTACACACACACAATGTTTCTTCACTTAGGGAAATTCATGAACAGAATTGTGGGTTGGAAAAACCTTTTCTTTGAATCCATTGCTCCATGCAGAGGAGAAGAAAGGCTGAGCTGTAAATTTTCAATAAATTGAGATATATCAAAGGGCTCTCTCTCTTATCCCAATTTTCATTCCCATATTTCCCATGTGTCATCGTGACAGTATTGAGTAGGATGCGAATTTTTTCATCAAGAAATATCATCCATGAAAGGGGAAGATGTAGTAAATTCGCACTAAACTTTTATGCAATTTCTTTCAAAACTTTTTCTTCCTTCTTTCCTACGACTATTCATCTGTGGATTCATGGGATGTTGAAATTTTCTCAAAATTTTTCTTGTTCTGGTAAAAATTGGTTACCTGGAAAAAAATTGAGGAGTGTGGAGATATCCGTCAAATGCATCATTGCCTTATCGATAATCTCATCGAGAAAATCTCGTTCCTTTCTCTCTCTCTCTCTCTCTCTCTCCATTTCTAGATTTTAGTCTTTTGAAAATCGAAGATTGTATCACTTTACTTGATTTTATCAGTTTTTCTCCCTGTTTGTTGTCATTGTCATGCAGTAGGGCGTTCATAACACAGACAGCCTCACCATCCCTCAACCCTCGGTATTATTGAGGTAGTCCTCCTCTCACACACTCCCAGACACACATTTCCTTGGAAGACCTTATTGTACTACTTGTACTCGCATTCCAAAATTTTTCTTCGTCCCTTCTCCTAGCCCTCAAAGTGAAGGAGGGATGACGACTCCACACTTCCACACACTGCTCCATTGTTCACGTGGAACGTTTCGAGGTTTTGGATGTGAGGGCTCAATACAGATCCATGCTTTTCCACTGCCAACGTGAAGCATGGGAGGCTCTCTCTCTCTCTCTCGTTGTGGCAGGAATGGAAACGCGTGTAAGGCACACACACCCCCACACGTTTTGACAGCCTCACGGAATTTTGATCTAAAATTATCACCTGTAACTGTAGTACAGTGGAATTTGAAGATTCGTCTCAAAATTTCATAGTTTTTGAGGTTTAATCAATATTTTGAAATTCATGGTTACTCTCACGTGTGTGTGGGTGCTATTTCTTGAGGAGTTTGTACAAAATTGTGAAAGAAATTCTAGCCGTATCATCAAAACGCGGATTGGGATAGAAGGCTGTATTGGAAGGGGACCAAGATGGGTTTGGGAAAAAAAAGTGTTGAAGAAAAGGGCTCCGGAGGAGTCGTGACTCATTTTTGGTTTCTAGAGATGAATGAAAGGTCCACTTTATGGTTTTCTTCTCATAAGGCCCCTCAATTTTTCTTTTTTTCTCCTCTGTTTTCTTTAGAGGGAGGAGGAGGAGGATTGAGAGTCTCAGACATGGGTTCACTTTGTTTGAAAATGTTGACAAGGTAGTCTCCTCTCTTCTCTCAGGGTGTGTGTGTGTGTGTGTGATGTATGAAAGTGAGGTTTTTGGAGGGGGAGTTGTCAGCGTAAGAATTGATGTCGTTATCGGGCCTCCTATCACTCCTCTTTTGAGGGACGCTATCAGTTTGGACCATCTCATCGGGAGCATCTCATCGTCTCATTCCATCTGCCATCGACTCATCATCAGCTCAAAAGCCTAAGCAGGAGGAGCAGGTCCTGGAGAAGGTCTACAAGAAAGGAAGGGCCCTTATATATACATGTACGAATGAACCCTCAAAAAGTCTTCTCTTCTTCATCCTCACAACCACCGCCTTGAACTTTACAAAACTGACATAAGTACACACACTCCCTTCCCCCCTCCCTCCTCTCTCTCTAAGTATTATTATAAGGGGTCTTGCAAATGTCTAGCTCCACTATTATTGCATATGGGTAAGGGTGAGTCCTTAAGAAGACCTGAAGTGCTCTACAGGGGGTCACTTTCGGGAAAGTCTGTCTATCTGAGCAACGACCAGTTTTATGACTTGCCATCCTTCTCACAGTGCTAACTTTTCCCTCCACACACACACACACAGATACACAAGGGATACAGAGATGCACACGTAATAATACTCATGTATGGTTAACTGGGCACTTGAGCCGCCCTTTACTCTCCCTTGGATTGAGGGCAGGAAGCGTGTAGTCAGATAGGTTTTGGTCATTTAGCATGGGGTAATTTTGTACACTTAACTTAGATATAGGACCCTACGTGGTGTGTGTGCCTGTGCCTGTGTTGGCTAACTTGTTGAGGGATGTGTGTAACTCATGAATTTTGGTCGGTTCATTCCATTTTCCAAATTTATTGCTTCTCTACTCTTCTTCTATGTCCTTCCCCTCCTCTTTTGAGACTTGGGTTATAATGGGGCAGATTTAGAATAATATTTTCTGAGTACGCAAGTCATTTAGACCAACTAATGTTTATTTTTATGGGGTTTTTGATAGCTTCACATGATTTTATTGTTCTCATTAAGGTCAGTAGGCATAAGTCAAAGGAGAAAGAAAGGAGAGGAAGAGACCCTCTCACTTTTATCTTTACAATCTTTTTGGAGGTGAAATTGACTACAGTGTAAGACCAGGAGAGGATCCACACACACACACAGGAAATTATGACCAATATTTGAGGTTAAAAGTATTTTTTAATTTTGAACAACAAACACATCTATTGTGAGGATGAGTGTGTTAATTCGTAATTAGTCAATTACCACTGCCCCGTGTTAATCTCTGTATCGGAAGAATTATAATTGCTCATTAGTTTTCTTTGAAAAGTAGTTTTTTTCACAGTATTCTCTTTCAGTCACACAGACAGCCGAGGAGGAAGGAAATAGAGAGGGAGAATTAGGAAGAAGGGAAGGGAGGGAGAAAATTTTGAGCTAATTTGTGTGTATGCCGGCATAAATAGAGTCAGTGTGGATAAAAATGTGAGATTTTTGGAGGGTTTCCTACACCATCCCTTGCCCCGCCATAGAAGTTGATCCAGAGTCGACACTCCTCCAAAATACGCCCATTGTCTCAAAATCCTGATTTGTTCCGTTTTGCTCCTTTCCTTTGTAATTTGTACTCCGACTCCCTTCTCTCTCTCATTCACAGCCCTACTTCTGTCTGACACTCTACTCACTCCATTTTTCCCTTCTTCCCACTTTATCCCTCAAAATGAGAGACGGCAAATTTACATTGAAAAAATGATCACTTCATAGTACACCGTTTCTCCACAAAAAAAATCAGCCTATTTTGTACATTGAGTGAGTGGATACGTGTGTGAGGGGTTGAGTTTTTAGAAACGGAGGAATTGTCTGGCAAAAGTTGGTGTAGAAAAGTCAAATTTATTTAGTTTTCATCAGCAGAGGGGAAAGGAGGATGAAGGAGCCAATGTGGAAACGTGAGTTCTATTACTGCCATGAGAAACCCGTGTGTGAGGATAAACCTGAGCCTTCTGTAATTTTTCATAGAGTACAAGACAAAAAGGAGTGTGCATATTGGGGGTGGTTCGGACTGGACTTTTTGGTAGTAATGTGGGTGATGAAACAACAAAAAAGTGGCGTGAGGCAGAGAAGGCAGAGGCAGAGAGGAGAAGAGATCCATGGTTTACTATTTTAAATTGGACATTTCAGAGTTTTTAAAGGATGTCTTGTACAAAGTTGTGAGTCCAAACTGACAGGGGACATAAACAGTAAATAGTCAGCTCAGCAAGGAAGCCGCTACATACATGTGTACATGTGTATGTAGTTATGGGTAAGAAGTATGTAGGTAATGAACAAATCTGCTGAGGGAGGCAGTGTCCATTTTTACAACAAATAAATAAACCCTGTATACCTTGTTGAAGAGAGAGAGGAAGAAAAGTTCCTTTAGTTTTAATGTGGGGAGTGAGTAATGTGAGGAGGAGAAGGAACACAGGTAGGGAAATGAAAATGATGTGTAGAGGAGACATGGAAGTCACTAACGTTTGTCTAATATGTATAAATGGAGTCTCCACAACAACACTCAACACGGAGTGAGGGAGAGATGGAAGGGATGAAGGTACGGTTGTTGGACGGACTACGAAATGGACAGACAAAATCTAGAGAAAAAATTTTGGCTTTGAAAACGTGAAAGTTAACACGAAATTTTGATTTGTGAACGAGCTAGGCGTTCCTTTGACGGGTCGGTGTGGAAGGACTGGTTTTTTCAAATGTCTTGCGTCTTGTACCTACAGCCACTTTACTACGTTACACACAGTCTCTTTCTCACAGTACAGTCCACATAAAAACACACAACACACACACACAGACTACAGATATGAAGGGAAAACACATGAAAAATAAAACGTGTTGGCGTCAACAACAAAGGAATATGGATTACGTAACTTGAACAAAAACTACACACACTACACACACACAGACATTGTTTTTTCCTAGTGTAAATTTCATCTCATTGTGTGTGTCTGTGTGTGTAGTATGGAAGGATGGGAAGGGATTATATGGACCACAAACAAGACTTGTATTTATTAATCAGGTCTAACTTGGATGTAGATTAAATTAAAGATTTCTCACAAAATATATTATGAGTCATTATTGACCCAATCAAGGGTGGGTGGGGAAGTTTCCAACCATCACCATTTTAATTGGAAGTAGTTATCTTGGAAAGTGTTTTGTCGAGAGAGAGAGAGCGAGAGAGAGAGGGAGAATGAGAATCAATTTTTTTGTCTGTCCCATCGTTCGCCTCTTCTACTTTTTATTTTATCGTTCGACGAACCCACGGATATTTAGTATTGGAATTTACTATTTGAAAATGGAATTTAATGCGGATTTTTATAGATTCAATTAAAAATTTTGTTTGCTCCCACACACACCACCCGTCCACACGCACACACTCTCCTTCATCGTATCCCTGTTGTGTTCTGCATTATTGTTCTGTCACAAACACACAACAGAGACACACACAGAGTGTGTGTGTGTGGTTTTTTGTCTACTTTGTAACAATGGCTTGTAAGGGAATTCTTATCGGTGATTTTCAAATATAAAAATTTTGTTTAGGATTTATCTGTACTATTTGTTTTCTGATTTATTTGTGTTGGCCATTTTGCTGGGTGTGTGTTTTCTCTGGTTGTGTGTGTGCGTGTGTGGCTTTAAATTGTACAATGATACAAATTGACTGGGAGAGTGAGTGTCGAGTGTGGGTTGTGTGTGGAGTGGTCACTGATAACTCTAATGATAATCATTTTTGTACTGTACGCTCTTCATCATCCTGGCCTATGGTCTCCTCCTCCTCAACTGTTCACCACGACTAAAAATCTCAAACATTTATTGCACAGGTGGACTATGAGCAGGGACTGAGTGATGAGGACGATGATGACGAAGGATAGTGGATGGTGAGGACCCAAGGTCTAAAAATCACTCAACATGAGATGACATGACAGAGAAATGCTTAATATAATCTACACGCTCCTCTCAGCAGGTTTTTTCTCCTCTCTCTCTCCATTTTTTGCATCTCATGACGCCTCACGCACGAACCGTCCCGAGGAGGATACAAAACAATTGACAATTGACGACTCGAATAAGTATCTAATGACCTCAACCAACAAAAGTTAATGGTCATTTTGCCGCAAGAGACACACACAACCCCACCATATTATTTCATCCTCTCTCTCTCTCCTCCTGAGCATTGATTCGTATTATGTGCCGTGTGACAATGGGGAAAGGATGGAGGACTCGCGTCCACAAACAAATAAACTTGGATTTTTATTTTATTTACAAAACCATTATCCAATTTTTGAACTGACAAAATTATCAATAAAAAATGGCGCATTTGTCGGTTCACTTCATGTTACAACTTCTCTGTAGATACAATAGGAATTTGCAAATTTTTTTAAAACCAGAATGAAATAATTCATATTTGTATTGTGGTTTTCATGTTTCATAATTTTTCCTTCTTTTTTCTTCACAAAACTCAAGTTTTTGAAAAATCCAAAATGATGACCACCGCATCTCTCCATTTAGCCAGTATGTACAAACTTTGTACTACAAAGGTAGGCCAAAGGGAATAAAAGTATTTTAATCACATTTAGGAAATTCCATTCACCACACCGACCTCCTAGACACTCTATTCTTATTGGAGGGTTATTTTTTTGGGAAATTGGGAAGAGGAGCATGTCGGAGGAGGAAGGGATGGACAATAGGTGTAGAGGTGGAGGGGAAAAGATTTTTACCTGATTTTTTGATAATCTCTTTCCCGTTCCAAGAGTCACGACTCCTCCATTCAAATCCGTAACCACAGAACAAAACACATGAAGGATTCTCTCCCTCTCCATCTCCTCTTTTTCATGTTTCTATTGCCATTCAACTTGTTTACTTTACTGTCTTCTCGTATTTCAACTTTTTCTCCTTCTTCACTTCTGACCCTCCTTTCGCACATACCTCCTCCTCCCCCTCCTCTTCTTCTCCTCACACACGCTCTGGACACAATTTTCTTACACTTTAAGGAGGTGTACGAAAAGTAGCAAAAATTCTTTTTTTGTTGTCTTTTTGTTGTTGTTGTTGTTCCTCCGCCGACACCGAGAAGGATGAGCCTCCTCCTTGTTCTGTCCAAGCCATCCTATTCTTCGTTATTTTTTATGTGGGGTGTGACTAAAATTCGTAGACAAGGGAAAACATCTTTGAAGAAGAGAGAGAGAAGATGCTGAGAATTTTGGAAACAATATTTTAGGAACAATTTACGCACACACATTTAAATACTCTCAAGATAATAAATAAGTGATGTGTTCAACCCCCTCATTCCTCTTTCTAGATTGTTGTGATCCTGTCCCATTTTTTATCTCCCCGATTCTCGGGTTCTCTTCCCTTCCCCCTGTACTTGAAGACCAGTCATGAGGATTCTGTGACATTGGTTTTTGTAGAGGGTCGAGCTTTAAATAATCAAGTATTCATTCTGGTTTTAATTATTTTAATATCTTATTCCATGAAGAGTGCAGAGTGTGGCTCTTCATGTTTCTGCACAATACTGTAAGGAGAGAGAGAGGGAGATAGGGGGACACCCATTTAAAAATTTGTGCATGATTTTCTGCCTGTCTGCTCGTCTGCCGGTCAATTCGTCTTGGACGTGACTTTTCCTTCATTTTTTTCACAAACCTTTGTCCATACATATAAATGCAGACAGGGAGAGAAGGAGAGGCACACAATTCACGATGAAGGTTCAACGACGGATAGGAAAAAAATGAAACGAGCTTTGATTCCCTGACTGAGTCTTCTTTCTCTCCCTTTATATTGTTCCGAACACGTCCCTCCTGTAATAATAATGTTCTCTAATATTGCGAAATGGACGATGATGGTGACCACGTTCTTACATTTTAATGGACAGTCCCTCTTCCCTTCCATTCCTTTGAGACAGATAATCCGTTAGAAAAACAAACTAATTTTTCAGGAGATTAAAGGATTTCCCTATTATCTTGTTGACAGAGGGACCATGTTCAAATTCGAATTACAGTCCACCATTTCATCATTCCACATTGGGAACAAGAAGAAGGGAGGAAGGAGGGAGAGCGAGAGACAGCCCAATTCTCAAATGTAGTCAAAAGCGGGATTTTCTTGTGGATTCTTCCTGCTCCAAAAAAAGTCGCTACACTACAAGTAGTTGTGGAGGAATAAGCCATTGTCAATTTATTTACAAACCTTCAAATGATGGATGAGTCTCACACAGAGAGAAAATACTGAATATACGTAAACAGAAACCAGGGAAGGGAAATCGTTTTGACCCACCACCACCAACGTCTCTCTCTTTCTCTTGTTTAATTGTCCACTTTTACACATCATATCACACCTTTGGGAATACTCAAGTGTCCTCTCCTCCTCCTCCCAATGGACGGAATGTATGTTGAAAATTTTGTAAATCTGTACCTTGTTATTCTGAAACACGACTCTTCCGCAAAATTCTCCCTGGACAATACAATCCATGTTTTTCACACGGCTATGCGAATATTTGCGCTTTTATTCATAATCGCCACTACAAGGGATGAGGAGTCGTTAAAAATTTTACAATAAATATCTCCCCTCCGATCAGTTCAAACGTCTACTAAACCAGGCTGCAAAAATCTAGTGTGCGTGTGCAATGAAGCATTGGATAATTCCCCTGCTAGGACTGAAATCATTTATTATCGGAAAGTTGGAAAAGTAGAAAGTCATGACAAGTCCTATCATACCAAGTATAAATCATACAATATTAATGTGTTCAATAATGTAAGGTGAAAAAAGGATATCCCCATCAATATCAATATTTTGGTTGTGTGTGTGTGTGCGTACAGTGGAGAGATAGAGAGAAGGGGAAAACACAAGTGCTCATCACAGACAACAACAAAAACACACACAGGGAAGGAGAAGGGAGAAGGACAAGCGGAGGATGGGAGGTGACCCGCCTATGTTCACAAGACCTCGCCCAAGCCTTTTCCTTCCGTCACACACACACACAATCCGCGGCAACAATAGGGCAGGACAGAATCACACACACAAGCAACAAGAGTGGTAACCCTTCTCCATTTCCCCCTTTTCCACACACACAAACAGACAGTTTTCACAGGAGCTTCTTCCTCTGTTTGTGTCTACTATCATTGTTGCCGTATTCCACAGTCTCATCCCAGTTATAAATATTGTTTGCAAAGGGTTCACCTCGTCTCTTCTGTCATTTTGAAAGATCAAAACCACACACGACAGTCCGAGGACTCTTCAAGAGAGAGGGAGAGAGACAAATGGAAAATACAATTCTGTCATTTTTATCCTAGAAAAAAAATTCTCTTCATAAACTCACAAGAGTACACACACACACACAACAAAGATGCTTCAAAGATTGAAGAATCCTTTTTTCCGTATTTTAATTGTGACTCGACAATAATGTGATTGTGGGTCTGTGTGTGTACAATATGATTGATCATACCAATCCCAGTCTGAGAGTAGAGATTCCTTCACAAAATTTTGCCCTGGTACAGTTGAGAGTCAAGTTTATGGAGCCCTTTGCAATGCAATAACTATGGATAATACGACGAATCGAATGAATGTCAGGGACTGTCTTCTCTCCAAAAGAAAGAGAGGGAGAGGAGCTTTTTTAACGTTAGTCCATGTGTCGGTATTGTACGTGTGTACTTATTACAGGTATCATTCAGTTCAATTTGCTTTCCTTCATGTTCCCAACACTTGTCCCATTGTTCCCATATGCACCTCCAACCTATGTACACCCTTCATATCCCTCTGTCTTCTTTCAATTTGAAATGCGGGGACTTTAAGGTTTTTGAGGGGAAAGGATTATTGTGTAATGATTTTGAGGAAGTCATACGACACACAGAGAATGTGTGCACATTGGGCAGGTTTAATACAGGTAGGAGAAGAGAGAGAGAGAGTAACAATGTATCAATAAAAATCATATCCTATTGTCCATTCTCAAAAGCTAAAAAAGTCTCTCACACACAACTCTGTTTACTTGACACGTCCACTTTTGCACACACACGGGCCTCAAAACAAGGTTAAAAAAAGGAATCACATCAATTCATGATCATGCTCACGATGACTTTTACAACTTTCCTTTGAGCCCCCGGCCCCTTTGAGATTCTCAATTGTGAGTGTGTGTGTGTGTGATTTTTAATAGCTGACTAGTAAAATAGAAAATATGGCATATTTTTACTATGTAGTACTATGTGTATTTGTGTGGAATAAAGAGAGGAGAGGAAAGATTAAAATTGTGATGTTATTGTGCATTTTTTAAACATGGGTCTCCGCCCATCTCCATTTCCACCAAAACCCTTAATTCCCTTGGGACACTTTTACTCTCTGTGTCTATTATGACTTGGAGGAGGACTTATCGAAGACAAAACCAATTTTTTCACATAAAAAATTGAGAGAAATGTGCGTGCGTGTGTGTGGTAAAACGTTCCGACTCCATTCGTTGGTCGGAAAAAAGGGATTGTGGACACTCATCCTCATTTTTGGGAGAGATTCAAAGTAAACAGTTAGAGAATGAACCGGTAAGGGGTAATAGGTAATAAGAGCTAAAAAACGACACAAAAATTTTTTCCCTTAAAGGATGAATATGAAGAAGATGATGATGGTTCTGTCCGTCTGTCTGCCTCTCTGCACGTAGACATGTTCTGTCACAGGTTACAATCATTCCTGTTTCGTTAATTCTGTATGGTTGAGGGTAGGCTCAACAAGGTAACAGATGACAAGGCAAAAATCTTTATTTTTTCCAAATCCTTCTCTTCTCTCCTTCCTTCCTTCCCTGGAATTACTTACCGTTTGTGTGGATGATTCAAAATATACAGCCACATACCTCACAATTTTAAAATCAGAGAGAAAGAGAAGACGAAGCACATCACAACTCAAGTACAAAATCAAAGCCAATTGAATGTTACATTGTGAGTGTGTGTATATTTAGAAAATTCCATCTTTTTAACTGGAATTGAAATGGAGGCTGGGCACAGAAACACACACACACACACACACAAGTACTGAAGCATTTAATTCCATTTTTTTGTAATATTATCCTGGTTGTATAGTGTTCCAATGGGACTGAGGGAGGTTAAAAAATACTTTCCCAAAAACCCATTAAAGGGTGACTCGATCCTGATGAATGCTCAGAAGGGAGAGAAAAAAGGGTGGCTACAGACGGAACAGACAAGAGCCAATGACAATGACTCGGAATTTTATACACAATAAGCAAACGAAATGCTAGCGAGATGTATCAAAAACAATGCAAAAAACTTTTCTGAGATCCGATCCGATATAGAAAAGGAATTATCTAAACATTTAATTTTTGAGGGGCTTGATTCTCCCTTTGAGAATATGATCCTTCATAAATCTGTGTGTGTGTGTGTGTAGTGTGTGTGTGGGGAGGAAAGAGACGTAAGGGCTCCCTTTCACCTGTGATTCTCGTCCTGATAAAAGGATAAGGTGTATTATAGAATTCAATATAATTACTATAGAGTACAGTGTAATGTAATCCTCATTTTTTTCATCTCTTGACTTTTTTGCAGATGGGCAGGATCTTCTAATCTTTTTTTCTAAGGGTTCCTCTTCTTCAGTCCCGGCCTTCCTCAATGATTTAATAATAATAATTTATAACTCTTTTCTATCTGTAATGATTGTCGAGTCCCATAAATATCCACTCATTGTACAAAAGGATGGGGATACAGAGGAGGAGAAGGCAAGCTAATGGTTGACTGATTAAAAATTTAAAATTCCCGTATACAAATCCAATTCGGAAAAAAACACACACAATAATAATGCATGAGATTGAATGATGAATGGTCAGAAAATGAAGACATTAGACTGTGGAAGGAGAAAGAGAGAAGGTTGAAAACTGTTTTTTTTTATAACTTTTGTGGTGATTATATTGTTAAATGGTTGTGGAATCAAAATCTCACCATGATAATTCTTTATTTACAACTGTTTAAATCATACACTCCTTTCAGAGTGGGACTCACTACTCGGCTATGTGCATAACAACAAATATGACACATCGTCATTCCACTTTTGACCAAGATTAACTTTGAGTCGAAGGAATGTGTGAGATATTTACACTCTTCAAAAGTTGTGCGTGTGTGCATGTGGTAGTTTTGTGGTGGTAAACTTAAAGCGACTTTGACTCTCTCTCTCTCTCTCTCTTGTTCTCTCTCCCTCCCTGTCACTTCTGTCATCAATTTTAATTGGAGAAGTCGGTTCGTCCTCCCGAAAAGTATCCTTATTAAACCTACACACGTACACCCTTAAATGAGTTATTGTTATGGTTAGCAGGCTTGAAGAAAAGTCCTCTCTCTCTCTCTCTGTGGATTTTGAAAAGGATGAGGGGAAGAAAATCCATCCCACGACGACGACCACGGAGAGGTCGAAGGAAGGGAGGAGAGAGGGAAGATGAAGAAAGTCCGCATTTACGAAGAATTTAGCCAAGGCGTAAAATGGCATTTGAAAATTTACACTTGAACCATCGGTCGTTAGTTAGAGCTAATAACTGAGGAAAGACTCCGCCTCAAAGTCAAAATCATGTCTCCGGCTCCGGGATGGATCAAATTCGAAAAGTTTCGTAGACCAAGACTCCTTCAAAAATAAAGTCCAAAGGGACATTAGGGCGGAGTGTACATTTCTCAGATCTTTGGACAAAGAGTTAACTGTTCTACAAACACACACAGTCACACACACACACAGAGTCCCCCCCCCCCCTCTCCCTACGTCGTCTCTGTCTTCTTCCCGTAAAAGTACGTCCTTCTATGTGTGCGTGTGTGTCTATGGATGACATTGGTCTGGATGTGTGTATAATATTCACACACACCTTGCATGGGGTCCTTATTAAGGGCTCCTCGCCACACAGTCAATACATTGGAGAGAGAAACAATATCAGACAATAAGGATTCACAAAGTGTGTGTGTGTAGAATATGGGAAAATTTGGGATAGGCTCGGTACAGTGTATTTTGAGGGCTGAAGGGTGGGTAATATGAAAAATCTGTCATCAACATAACAGTTCCCAAAAGTCACTCGACCCCTTGTTTTTTTGAAACAGTTTTCTCAAGTGTCTAGTCCATAAGTGACAAGAAGTAGCCCCAGCAGAAGAAACAGAAGAGGAGAAGGAAAAAAGTGGATGCCGGACCAAGTGTTGTTCTAAAAAGACCAAGTGTTACGTCCCCGGAAACCCTGGAACTCTATACCCAAACTCCACACAGACACACACACACTCATTCCCTCTTTCTCTCCCTCGTCAAAATCCTCTGGTCTTTGTCTCTCCATCATTTTTACCTCGCAGTGGAGGTCTCCAGAAGAGGAAAAACTACCAGAAGAACTAACGATAACTTCCCTTAGCAAAACTATAAACAAATTTCTAGACACACCACCGCTAAATTACTTTCAAATGTCACAACTTGGATTCTTTATAACATCCTCCTTCTTTGGGGGATGAAATCAACTATCTTTTTACAATTCTAAAAATGTAGACATGTACAGTCTCTCTCATCATCATCCATGTCTTTTGAGGTCGGATATTTGTTAGCATCACATCTTTTGAGGTAAGGCATCATGCCCTTGGGTAGGCTAGACACAGACGGAGGAATTAACAGGTTGTTTTTAACCCCATGTAAATATTGTACAAGACAAGCTGGGATCAGTAATAATCGTTAACTTTTTTGGGGGATATTTTGTAGTAGTTAATGCACAAAAAATAGAGCAATGACATCCCCCTTTTCCCATTGTATGTTATTACTCGAGGCACTATCTCGGGTCTTAGTCATCCTTAATTTGTATTCCCATTCTTTTCCAAAATTTTGAAAGAATTCAGACTGGGTTGAGAGGGGAAGGGATAAGTGAGGAAGATTTTGAGGAGATGAAAGTATTTGGATAGTGAAGAAATAATTATAAACAGTGACTAGGACTGATGTTGACTGGAGGGGGATTCAAGTACATTGCCCTGCAGTCCTACAAGAAAAAATGAAGGTTTTTTTGGGTTAAATGGTCCATTTGGATATGAGCTAATTTTAATTCTTGAAATGTTTCGCCCCAGATACGACTCCAACAGTCATTCCTCTCTCTCTCTCTCTCTGTGAAATGGAAATATTATGGATGAGGGAGGGAGTGAGAGTGAGAGTTTTGGTGGGTGCCAAAGGGGAAGAATTGTTTTAATATGTATTTTCTTTCTCTTAGAATTTTTTCCAAAACGCTTCAGCAGAGGTGCAAGCCGACGTAAAACAATAAACCAGACCTCCATGCCCTATCTCTCCATACAATATGTGTGTGTGTGTGTGTGTGTACTTACAGAACAATTTTTTGAGGGGAAAAAAGACCTGCCAAAACATTTAAAAACAGATAGTTGAGAGAGGGAGAGAGTCAAAGTGGAATGGGTTGAGTTACCAAAAGCCAAGTGCAGACTAACATGCATCCACTATGATCACACAAAGAGATGAAACCATGACCATGGTCTATGTCCAAATGAACAGGTTACAAGGGAAAATTGTTGAACAAAAATAAATACTTAAGAATGAAAACTGGGTAGTTGGCCATACATAAGCTCTACATAAGCTCCAGTTTATGTAGTACTACTCATATGCGGTCAGAGTAAAATGTGACCCGAGGGGAAGACCGAGTCCCTCTCAAAAATGAAAATGCATTCATAAAAACCCTTGATGTATCCCTACTGGCCCTGGACTACAAATTATCCAACTTGAAAACGGGTATTCCGCACACCGTCCACTCTCCTTCTCTCTCTCTCTCTCGGTTACAAGACCTCAAGGGGTCTTGAAGAAGACTTAAAGTAATAATGAGTAAGACTCAAGACACTTCTTTACTCACTCAGTGTACCCTCAAAGTCTCTCTCCCTTTCCCCCATTCATTTGAAAGATGAGACGGAAGAAAAAAAAGCTACGGAACTAGAAAATCCATGGACCTCCCAGACTAATAGTTTGCTCCTTCTTCCCCTCATATCCCAATATAACAACTAATATACATGTATCCAGTACACACCGTCAAATCCCAATATTTATAATTTGTTCAACCTCTCTCTCTCCCCTCTCTCTTCGGCTGCTTGTTTACGTGTGACCAAAAATATTTTTACTTTCCCTTCACAGATTTTTTCCCCTTGTTTTTAAATCACCCAACCACACACGCACACACACTCTCTTCCATATACACATCTTCATATAACTGACGTAGAGACTGTGGTCTGGCTATTTTGGTCAGACAGGCCAAAATAGGTTGTGGTTCCAAATTTTCTTGAACCACTTTTTGAAATCTCTAAGTTAAATATAAAATTTTGACTTTAATTTCTTTTTTCAATTATATGAGAACTGAAATAATAATTTTTTTTGTCTCCACTACCTAAGAACAATGACTGTTCAATTTTTTGTGTTTGAAGAAAATTGTCACTTTCAATTTAAATAAAGTTTTCCCCCCTACCAACTAAACTCGAGAGAGTACTTAGCTGAAACATGAAATTGAGCAAATTGTCTAATATTAACCTTGAACCTCAAGAGAGAGAGAGAAGAGATATGTAGTGGCAGAGGTAGTAGTTAATTTTTCCATGTGTGTGGACATTGGACAGAGGAAAATGTGGATCTGGAGGATGTAGTGAAATGGAAAAAATTAGAAGGAAAAAAAGATTAGGACGATGATGATTCTTTTGTATACAGAAATCCTGAGAGAGAGAGAGGAAGAGAGAGGACATCGTAGGTGATCAGTGAAATTATTATCCTTTTTTCCTTCTTTTTGTGAATAACGAAAGGGGGAAGGGAGGGAGAGAGACTCCGTTTATTGTTTCATCCCAGGCAAATCTGGAGGCTAAGTACACCTGATATTACTATTATTATTATAGCTTTTTACCCTTCATAGTTGGTATACTTTGTGGTTGGTCTGACTGTCCTGGGTTCCTTTCATGCAGGAGGGGAGTTAGAATGTTAGAGTAGATAATTGTGAGCCCCTTAATTATGTCTTTTACATGAGAGTAATTCCTCTTGAAAAACTTTCGGCTTCTTTTTGATTAGCTGGACTCAAGAACGGGTTTGGCTTTAACGACTTTGAGAGCTCAAGCCGTGGAGCAGCTCAACTTGTTGTTCTTCTTCCATCTCTTCTCCTCTCTTCCAAAATCCCTTTTGCTTTTTATTTCCTCTCTCTTTCTTTCTCTCAGCTGAGCCTCATCTGCTCATCATCATCTTTTCTCAAGTCTGTCTTCCTCTCCTCCTCCTTCTCCTCTCCTCCTGGCTTCTGACTGAGCTAAGCATTTAACTTTCTATGACGTCAAGTGCTCAATTTACTTTATTATTACTTACCTGTTCCCCCCCTCTTCCATCTTGTGCGGTGAGTGAAGGCTCGAGACACACACACGGCTAAATAATCCTGGATGCTGGATACTTATAATCCTCCTCCTCATGATAAATTGTTGAATTTCCTATAATCATAAACGACAAAAGTTAACTATGATAACTAAATATGTGCTCCTCAAACACACACACATCCAGGAAAACTCTAATACGTTTATAATGAACAGGACAATGAATCCTTCTTTCTCCCATTTTTTTTACAAAAAAAACCATTAACTGGGTTTCCTGGAGTCGCACCAACACACATCACAATTCCATTTCCTTGGTACAATATACCTATGGAATAAAAAAATATTACAATATATTTGTAAAGTGAATTTTCTTGCCCAAAAAACAGGAGACCATTCCAATACGGACATGTATTATTTTGTAATCGCAAACATTATTTTAAACTGGTCTACTTGATCCTTGAGAAACTTGATAAATTCTTTATCATTGTATTTTTCCTTATTTTTTCCCCATTTATTCAATCAATTCCTTCCTTGTTTATTTGTCTCTTTTGATGTTGGACACCGACGCATCCGAAGGACACCTTTCCTCTCATTTTTTCCTCGAATGAAAGAAAAGTAATAAACTTCATTTTTATGAGGGTGAAAGATTTTTTCTGTTATTATTTGTATTTAGATACGCACCACCTTCCTTCATTATGACACATCATTTGACACCCATGTACTCTCTAACAATATTGTACTTATATGTACTAGTGCTTCCTGGCGGTTTTTCCCTTCCAGAAAAATGTGTGATGAAAATAAAAAGAATCTAGATAAAATACATCTGTATATAATCTTGTCTTTCCTACACCGTATAAGATAATATTTGTATGATATTATTGGAAACTGTTTTTTGAGGTGAAAAAAACAGAATCTTAAAGATTTTCCCTTTTTTTGGATGAGAATCCATGGACGCAAATAATAATAAAAAATATATAAAAATACATGTTGGTTGTCCATCAAATGTAAGAAAAGTTTCTTCAGGTTCACTAACCACCATATCCACTTGAATGCGGCCAGTCAAGAATAGAAGAAAAAAAGGTCAAAAAATTGTGTGTTTGGAAGAGAGAGAGAGAAAGAAACACATACACACACGTATTGGACGACACTCTTTCGGCACCCTTCCGTCGTCACTCTGATTTTGGTCGCCTATCCGTCACATCCCATAACTCAGGGGCAACAAACTGGACCGTACATGTGATCGTGTAATAATAAGGTTTAAAATTTAAGTCTTTTTACTATTGAATGCACTAAATTTAAGCCTCATTTACAGAGTAGAGGAGGAGAACATAGACAGGGCAGCGTGTGTGTGTAGAATAGATTTCATTGTTACCAGCTACTACTGCCGACTGGTTGTACATATGATAGTGTACCAACCAAAAATTTTATAGTGTTTATTCTGGCAGGAGGAAGAAATGGGAAGATGGAATGAAAATGGGGTAAATGAAAGGAATTGAGAAATCTTTTATGAGGAAATTTCAACTAGTTTTTCTCCCAAACATTTACTCCATTCCAGTGTGTGGACTGTGTCCTATCCTGTATTATTGTGTACGCAATGTACTACACAAAAGGGACAGAGATAATCTTGATCCTCCAGTTCAATTATGTTATTATTACTTTTGCTCATGGTTGGGGGTTCTCTCTCTCTCTCTTCTTTTTCTTCTCTTGTACACAATATCAATGTATAATGGGAGTGTTATGTACTTTATGTGGAGTTTTGGACCAGAATTAAGAATTTGTGTGAGCCACGTGTATATCTAATGTGGGCTCACCCACACACACGTTACATATTATTGTGTGTGTGTGTGCAAAGGGATGAAATGACAGAGGGGTAAAGGAATCGTCGAGCAAAAGAATTCGATCAAAATTTTGCCCTGGAAAGGGGTTCCCTGTCTGTCAGTCTCTCTCACTGTGTGTGCGTGTGTGTGTGTAGGTTTTCAATGTGGGTACTTTTGTTGTGATTTTTGAACAGGAAAATATTGGGAGAGAATTAGGATCAGAGAGAGTAAGGAGAGACTCAGCAAGGGGTTCCCTCCGTCTCTCTCTCTTTTGATATTTTCCAATTTTTGGGGAAAAGATTTACATCATCAATCCAATTGGATTGTCCAACTGGAAGATTCAGATTTTAGACAGAAAATGTGGGAAAATCCTCTTTAACTCTTCATGTATCTTCAGACGTACAAAAGGGTTCATCCCTTATCTTGTCTGTCTGTCTGGCGGGGGTACATCTCAGCTTTTTTGGGTGTAAACATTATGAAATAACAAAACGCAGGGATGTTATGATAGAAATTATTTCTTGATACATCCCAAAATTATAAGAGTATACATACTCGAAGAGTAGAAATCTTGCTTGAATTTTTGATACACTTTTAATCGTAAGGAAGCATTTTTTTACTGTTCTTATATTTGTTGTGAAGTAACAGCACGACTTTTTCGTTCAATTAACTTTTTTTTACATAATTACTTGTTTATGACCAATCAGAATAGTATAATACATGGACAGTAGGAACGTTAATATTTCATCCATAATCAGAGTCATCATCATGAAAATTTACATTGTTCGGTAGTACATCATGGTAATGTTAACTTGTTAGTTTGCACTCACACCAGCTTTCTTCATCCGACTAGTTTATTACCGTAAGGAGAGTGAGGGGGATCAAGATTAAGGAACATTACATAGGTATGATGTAATATTTCTATAAAGGGAAATTTTGACTGTACATACAAAAATAGGAGAGGGAGTAAAGGAAAAGCCGTTATGTCAACGAGAAAGTATTGAATGGAAGAAAACTATTAACCCTTACCTACAAAGAAGAAAATTTGTATTTATAAAAAAAACATAACGGTGATATTGGTAGTTGGTTGAGAGGATTCAAAGTGCTTTCACTGAATCTCAAATTTCAATCGACTCTTTGAACCTTCCTTGATCTCAACCTGCCTCCCCGACAGAATCTTCTTCTTCTTCTTACATTTAAAAAGAGAGATCTTTTTTTATTGTATGTAGTAAGCTTCCGATCAGAAATAAGTTTTCGTGTTGTGTGTTTTTTATGCTACTATACTATGCTGCTATAATAATAATTATAATGTACCGTTGGTAGTAACAAGACAATTTTCAATTTGATTCTCTATTAAAACACTCTGCCTAATTAAGGACAGAGTGAAAAAGAACGGAGGGGTTCATGTATCAGATAAAAATCCTTGTTCTTTTACTTAGAGAAGAGGATGAGGAGGATTGCCTGGGTCAGGATCATTTCCTTTGAGAATTTAAATAAATGAACCTGATCTTCCTTCCATTCTACAATGTATGTACATACCTTTTTTTTATGAGGCCAAGTCCTGGTCACTTGATTTCCATACCTTAGTCGTCCATTGCATTGTTCAACCCTCCAAGGGTTAGGCTAGGGCAGGGACAGTTACTTTATTATTAATGAAGGATCCAAGATAAAAAACAAGAAGAATAGGACATGTACGGAGCAGCTGAGTTGAGAGATTAGGAATTTTTGGAAGTCTCCTCTCAACTGTACACTTGGCTACTACATATCTACTCAAAATAGTCATCATGAGAAGGAACATACTTGGGGCATGTGTCTCCATATCTGTAATATGAAATCTGATTGTCAAATTGAAATGGAATATACATTACAAAGAAGAAGAACAGGGGCATCAACTCTCAATTTTTTCCTCATTGAATTGTCAGTGGAGGATGTTAGGGCCAGTATTTTTTCGTAGTATTACTTACCAACCAACATAAAAATGTCGTGGGTTCAGGTCGTGATTTGCTCTCATTTCTTGTGCATCCGACATTCCCTTTTCTCTCCCTCTCTGTAGCCGTATCTAAAGATCATTGTAGATACTCTAATTTGTACTTCATCCAGTCCACAATATCCCTCACACTGTGTATACATATTATAAGTACCTCCTGACATGTGAGTTTTTTTTATTTTGCTTTCTTTTTGTGGTCAAATTTGAGGCCTTCATGTCATTCAACTGTCTTCAGCCATGCTTGTACTCACTCGGACTGAATTCTCTCGTCCTCCTTAGTTTATTGACGCTGGAATAGATTTACCATAGAATTTTAAATAACACTAAATTAAAATGTGTATATGTAATGAAGGTGAGTTGAATGGGGATTCCATGTTCTCATCATTAGAGTGTTTATAAAAAAAATTCAAAGAAGGAAAAACCATCTACCGCAGTCTCTCCCCCTCTCTCTCCCTATCTTTCTTTCTCTGTTAAATTGAAATTGGACTGACGAGGATGAAATGTAATTGGGTAGAGAGGAGAGGAGGAGGAGGGGAAGAGGGAACAGGTGGATGTAATTCAATTGTATTGAGAAGAAGTGGAAGCCCTTCACAGCCCTTAAAAATCTGTAGAGTTTAATGTGGACCAGCTTAGGGTAGGGCAGTGGGCCAACAGAAGAGAGAGAGTAAAAACAACCACCAGCCACACACACACACAACACACGTCTCGTCCAGAATATTGATGAATCTCAATAAAATGATGTTCCCCATCTTCATATGAATAGACTCAATGGTGAAGATAATTATGTGTAAAAGGGTTCCCTCCCTTCCTCCCTTATACTTTTATATCACACACGCACACACACTCAGGGCATTCTCTCTCTCATCAATCCGATCTGAGGAAGAGTCATGAGGAATACACCGTTAGGATTCACTCTCCGAAAATAGTAGTAAGGTAGTAGATCCGTCCCATTATCATCTCCCTCTCTCTTCCAATCTTGTTCCTTTTATTAAGACTAATTTTTCATCAGATTTTTCCTTCAGACTAGCCTTCAGCCAGTTCCTTTCCCAGTTTTTCATAATTTGTTTTAATTGTTGTTCCTCGGAGGGAGAAAAGGAGTGGAGGAGTATCGACAGAATTAATTAATTGATATATTTTTCATTTGTTTCAGAGGTTTGTTAGGAAATTACTCTCGAGTAGTTTGTTTTTTCCCCTTTCCTTGAGTCCACACAGTAAACATGTGGGAAGATTAAATATTTAATATTTATCCAAGAGAGGGATTAAATATTGTGTGTACTTAAACTCACCAACTGTAAAAAAAGGAATGGAAAAAAGGGAGCGGTGAGTAATGATTAAGAAAATGAGGAACGGGACAAGGTATGAGCCCCTGTAAATCTCTAATTACAAAAATGTCAAGAGTATTGATGGAAAATTGTGTGTACAAGTGTATTTCGGAAATCCCTCATATCCGTGGAAGAGAGAAGAGAAGGGAAGGGAAGGAGCTACCCTTAAAGGGGAAAAAAGGGTAAAATCCTGTTAATCAGACACTTGTCTGCTCCTAAAGTACCCACTCCACTACAAGGTAGAATCAATGTAATTCGATTCTTTGATGTATTTGTATTTTTTTAAAGGATCAGAGAGGGAAGAGCAACAATGTACACACACACTACACACACGAAAAGACACAGATGAGAAAAGAAGGAAAGGGGGGCCCTCCAGGCCTTATTTTCTCCCCTCATGAATTACACCGTGCTATCCATGTTTTTGATACTAAATTCATGGATTTTACAAGTAAAACTAATATTTTTTTCATCACATTACATTACAGTCGTTCAGAATGAAAATTTTCAATTTATCCTTTCTTAACAGCATTTCGCAGCCTAACACGCTTAACTTGAAAAATAGATCAGTCTGTCAAATTGCACAGATCATTTCTCTAGTACATGCATTATCTATTTTCCCCTATGGCTATCAAGTTTAAATCTGTTTAATTAACGGATTTGTCCATTGTGTTTCATTTTGCTACGACAATCAAGAACAGTATTGAACTGTCCTGAAATTGATCCCTAGGTCCGGACACGTAGGGTAGCAAAGTGCTCAAATTATAGATTTGAGCTCAACTTAATATCTCCAATGATTTCCCACTACTTAAGAATACTTTTTTAACAAAGCTCCCATATAGAGTTTAGAGCTGTAAGCCCCCCGTTTTGTAAACAGTTAAAAAAGTGCTCATCTGAAGTGTAAAGAGTACCTCCCCGCCTCATATTCACAAAACTTGTACCTGTATGCATTCTTCCCTCCCAACTTCCTGTCTTTTATGTTTACCCTGCATGTATTGTTTACCTCAGATTCCAAAATCAAGACATCTTCTTTCCTTATATAAATTATAAATAGAAGTTTGGGTACAAAAGAGTTTTTTAAAAGCTCATGTATGTAAGGTTGCCATTGTGTTGGGAGGAGGAAGATATTTTTAGGTCACAAAATAGAATATGATCAGAGTTACATATGAATTTGATCTAATTCTCATGCACTACCCCTTAAAAACACAATTCATACGTTCGATTTCCTTCCTCTTTCTAAAGTACCCATGTCAGTTACGGTAGCTGAGAGGGTAACCCTCATCTTAGACCCGTTCAAGTATCTAGTCTTCATAAAAAGAGCAGGTAAACGGTAAATAAATTTTGAAAAGAGTACATATTATTTGATTTTTTGAAGGTACTTTACTAGATGAAAATATAATTGATTTTGTATTCCTCAATGTAATTAATTGTGTGATAAACAACTTTATAATAATATGTAGGCTGGTTTAAAATAAATAATATTAGATATTGAGGTCAATAAATTCAGTTTCAATACTAAACTAATATGTAAGAATTTTATTTGTGAGAAGAAGAGTGACCGACATTGAATCTTCCACGGGTCACAGGGCTTGCGTATGTCCAAGGGGCCCACATCCTCCCTTCTCTGTGAAAGCAATCAGTTTTTTAATTAGTTACAAACTGAGTCAACGGATTCTATTAATTAGGAGGACAATTGTTTACCT
>WJFB01001662.1:0-28083 GCA_009870185.1 Pygmarrhopalites habei
AAAAGAATTGACAAGGTTTTATGATGAAATTTTCATTCATTCATTTATTCAGTAGTTATGATGGTAGGTAAGTAGGTATTGGACATAGATATGAAAGGGAGCAACTAGTTTATAGAAGAAGATAGTAGTATGTACTTGTGAAACTTTTTATAAACCTCTAATCGGATTGTGATCGGTCTTTGTGTGTGTGCAACGGTTGTCACTCATCACACACAATGAGAATTAGGATAAAAAAAAGATTGTTAATGCTGTCGAAATCATATTGGGGCTATTAATAATCATGACATGTTCACAGGACATCAATCTGAAGCAGTTTTTACTTGCCATGCTCCCAACAACATGAAAGAGTTGGTAGAAGAAGGAAAGGGTGGGGAAGCGTGAATTGTGTCAAAAAATATTTGACACACAGGAGAAGGAGAAGAAGTGTGTGTGTGTTCTCAAAAATTCCATTCCAGGCTAGGAGCATAGGAATGCAATCAAATAGACTTTCATTCTACAACATTGACACTTTTTTCACCTAATTCAACGTAATTGTATGTTTTCCCAAATATTTTAATAGAAATCTGAAAGGATGGAAGAATCCCTTACAATTTACACATGTGCAAGTAAGTAGGTATGTAGTATTTAGTAGTAGAGGAATTTCTCAAAAGTATTCGAAGTCTAGGAGATGAGAGTAAAAGAATTGTATAGTGAGAAAGTGTAGAATACAGGCACAAAATAAAATCTCTCTCTTGAATTTTATCTCACTTTAGCACTAATTGCTATCGCACGAGTGTGTGTGTGTGTGTGTGTTTGTACCTTGTAGGGAAAACGGAAATATTCATGGGTGAACATTGCAAAAAGGGAAAATACGAAGGGTATGCAGTACAAATGGATCCAGTACTTAGACTTTACTTGTATGTAAAATTGACACACAGACGACAAATTCTCCTCAAGCATTGAGACTCATCGTCATGAAATGTCATGATATCATGTACATGTTATATTTAACGATGATGATGTGGGCTGTTTTGTCATGACATGGATTTTTCGTCTGGATTTTTTTTACAACTAACAATATAAAATTCATAAGAGCTAGTAAAATATTATATTATTATTATTATGAATAAGTGTGTGACGACGATGGAATTTAATTTGAATGAATATTATATAAATATACACAGCTATGAGATTAAACTAATCAACTGTCTCTCTGTTTCCACACAGGGCCGGACCAAAGTTTTTCCATCATATGAATAATTATAATGGTTTAATGTGTCATTGTCACCCATTATTTATGTAATTTCGTATATATGGCATGGACATGGTGTAGAAGTAGCGTAGTAGTGGGTTACTTGTTATATAGGTCAACATTTTACTCTCCCGTGTCCATGCGTATTAAATACACACACATACACACGTTTTGTTTAGTGCTCATAATATGAGGCACTGGTGGTTCCAGTATTACTATACTGTTACAGTATGTGTATTGGATTCATTCTAGGTCATCATTTATTAGATGAGATAATTTTTTTTAAAAAAAAAAAGAGAAGAGAAGTTAAAATACACTTAAATAGCACTGGCGGCTCGGGACAACATCATAAATTTCACAGAATTATTGAATCATATGAAAGAGGAGTATATTGTATTATAAGAGAGGGAGAGAGAAATGGTATTTAGTTAGTAGAAGGATATAAAAGAGTGAGAGAGAGAGACGTCTAGTCTCGTATCAGTTCAGCGGCAGTGTATTACCTGTTTTGTGCTAATAAACGATTAAGCATGAGTTGGGCTATTCTCACAACAACAACTCTGATGCTTCAAACTGTTGCAGACTGGAGTTTCGACAGTTTCGCCCTATGATATTAAAATGACCCAAGTCCATGTCCGCCCTACCTAGGCATTACCAAAGCATGACTCAGCACAAGGGGCAAGGTGTAGAGAGTGGAATGAGGGGGGGATGTGAAGTTTCATGGACTTGAGTCGTTTTGCCAGTGTGGCAGAGTGGATTCACTGTTGCTACAAAGCCCCTTAGTTTTCCCCTATAGCGGTATGCACTATACTAGTAGTAGAGTGATGTGTAAGTATAGGGAGGTTGTTGGTTATATTGCAAATTGTTGGGCTGTGATTGGTTCGCGTTCGGACCATGACAAACATGAGAATGGAGACTTTTTCCCCTTCTTTGCTCAGGTACTCTTTGACGGGGAAAATTACTGCATTGCGGGTATCTGCAGATGAAGGGCTGCACCCACTGGCCACCAATTGTTAACCAGTGTTTGTGCGGGAATTTGAACAGGCGAATTGAGCTCTAGGTTGGGATGGGCTGCGCATTTGCAACACTGTTCCTTCAACATCGGTAGAAGCAGTTTGGTTCCAGACGAGTACGAAAGAGTCAACTGAAAGAGAGAAGGAAAGCACGGACGAGTTTGGCTTGCTCTAAAAGACACAAAAAAGTTGGAAAAGTTGTATATTTTTAAAATAATTCTGTGATTAGTGTGGAAAATGGTAAGTGCCGAAGGGTCGGGGACTGTGAAAAGTGTCTCTCAATTTTCTCATTTTACGTGATTCATGATATTGAGGATGATTCTGTGTGCCTTGTGTTTTTTCATTTGTCGTTCGTGTGTGTGACTTTACCTCCTTCTTCTTCCCTTTTCTCTCTTTCTTTACTCTCTTGTTTTTATTGTGTGTTACTACCACTCACTTACCTACTTGTAAAATTGTTACAGGCTGATCAACTCACCGAAGAGCAAATTGCCGAATTCAAAGAGGCATTTTCACTCTTTGACAAGGACGGTGATGGAACTATCACAACCAAGGAGTTGGGCACTGTCATGAGATCTCTTGGTCAAAATCCTACGGAAGCTGAGCTTCAAGATATGATCAATGAAGTTGATGCTGATGGCAATGGAACCATCGACTTCCCAGAATTCTTGACCATGATGGCACGAAAAATGAAAGACACCGATAGTGAGGAAGAAATTCGTAAGTAGCTATTATTCTGACTTTTTTTTTCTCTTGTGTGTGCGTATTGTGTGATGAGAGAAAGACCCTTCTCTCATAATGTGCAAGGTGGTAAATACATGTATTTACCACCTTGATTACGTGTAATAAATTACCTTGATTATGTATAATACATTCTTTTTTCCCCCTTTCATTTTCGAGTCACAAACTTTTTTTTTTCATGTTACAATGTTTAATATAAAAAAGTTTTTGTTTATTCACTATATATATACACATGTTATGTAAATATATATTACAACACCGTTTTTTGTTTTACATGTGCTTTCATCTCATCATCTTTTTTCTTTGGTGTACAGGAGAGGCGTTCCGAGTCTTTGATAAAGATGGTAACGGGTTCATTTCTGCTGCCGAGCTTCGACACGTTATGACTAACCTCGGGGAAAAATTGACTGACGAGGAAGTATGTTCATTATTAATATTCTTTTATTTATTTTGTTACAATCATTTCTTTTATGAGAGAACATTTTTGTTACAAATGTCTTTAAATGTCAATTTGAAGTTCAAATTTTGAACGCATTCAAAATTGACATTGTCATTTACAAATTTTTAAATGACATGAACGTTGAAAAATTGTCGTAAGCACAAATTTTTAATAGAAAATTTGTGCTTACTCCATTGTACTTATAATTTTTGTATTGACATTTCCTCATTTATTAATTTCTCTCTCTTCTAAAAAGGTTGACGAAATGATCCGAGAAGCTGATATTGATGGTGATGGTCAAGTCAACTATGAAGGTAATAACAAGTTTTTTAAAAGTAGTAGTAACTAATTCAATCAATTTTGTTATTTAGTAGTAGGAATTCGGGTTGTGATAGAGTATTTGAGTGTGAGTGTGTGAATGAATGTCAGTGCGTGATAAATCACCTACAACATATTGTCTTCCACAGAATTCGTAACAATGATGACATCAAAGTGAAGCCATTAAGACGGAAGAGGAAGAAAAAAACCACTCTTATAAATAATTATATATATATATAATATATACAAATAATGGTAATTGTAATGGTAATTGTTATAATTTTCATGTTTTTTGGTCTATATAATACTATGAAAGAGTGTACTACACACACTAACGCTGGATGTGGTAAATTAATGTTAAGATTAATGTATGTTTAATTCAAGGTCAGCTATATAATACTTATATATATTATACACACTATACCAGCAAACCAACAAGAACCAGCACACAGAAAAAACAGACCATTAAGTTATCATATATAGTGGAGAAAAAAAACCTAATATTATGAATTCCATTCCAAATAAAGATTCACACACATGTTAAAAAACATTGTATCAGTCACACACATATTATATGTAAAATTAATATTGTAAAATCAATAAAGAAAAAAAAATACAGACACTCACCCCCTACTCAGATTCATCTATTGAACTTTGAAAAACAGGTATCAGCAGTCACTATCTCTCTATCACTCTCAGTAGTGTAACTACTAACTAGTAAGATAGTATCGTAGAAAAGACAAAAGTTTTAGTAGACAAGATAGTTGGATGAAAATGTCTTTTTCTAAAAAATTAAATGTAAGAACGAGTATATTGATTTTGTGCAAATTTCTCTCTCTCCAAATTTTAATAACATGTAAATAATTATTATTTAATCAATATTATTTTAATATCTCAAGTTTATAATAATGATGCTGATGCTATGCTGTTTATGAAATGATTTAATTTATAATATATAATAATATAGAAAGTTGTTGTTTTTCTCATGATGTTCTACACACATCTACGCTTCCTTTTCGGATAAGGCAGTCAGATGGGCCTCAATTTCTTGCTCAGAGAGTACACTACAAATATAAAAATATATATATAAATAATTACAGTAGATTTACATACTCCAGTATGCTTCATAATAATATTAGGATTTTAAAAAACATAATTTTTAACAAGTTTTTTTTCCTATACAAAAAAATGACAAGTCATTGTACCGGAATTCTGGTTGAGCATTCGTCACAATACCAATTTCCATCTCGCTTGGCTTTAAATCGGACGATAAGACAGTACAAAGACACTGAATGGCCAACTATTAGTAGTCACACATTCAGGAAAAAAGAAGGAAAGAAAAAAGATTATTATTATTTTATGAAATATTATTATTATCCAAATTGGATAATCCAATCATTCTTTTTTAAATCTTCTTTTGCATATTTATGATGTAACATATCAGATTAATATTTGTGTGTATACTAAGAATATGTATAGGTGTAGTAGTTTTTATTTAATACCTCAATGGTTTCATCTGTAGTGTACTTATCCGTTTTCTTATACTTTTTCTCTAGAAAAGATAAAGCTTCAGTTTGTTTAGATCCAACACTACAGGCTTTGTAACCACAGTAGTATCCAGCAGGATCCGTTTTATAAACACTAGGACCCAGTTCGTCATCGATTCCAATCAGCATCATGCCTTGAGAGCAAAAGGAGAAAAAGAAAAAATTTTTTTTTTTAGAAATTAGGTACATTTATTGAGGTCACTAGGATGATGATGATGATCTTTGTGCTCATTAAGAACAAAAAAAATTATATAGTATAACTGGGTGGTTGTAATAGTAGTGGTTAATTATTGTTTCATCAGATTCCCTCCTTCCCCCCCCCCCNTGTAATAGTAGTGGTTAATTATTGTTTCATCAGATTCCCTCCTTCCCCCCCCCCTTGTGTCCCTCTCTCTCTCTCTTTTGAGATTGTGCCAATACTTCAACTTGGGAGTATTGTATATTATGATTATACAATACATATTTTGAATGCAAAATGTGGACATCAACTATGTATGTATTCGGCAAAACGACAACTTTACAGTATAACTAAATAAAATAGAATAATAACGTTATTCAAAATATAAAATGTTAAATCAAACTTACTGCATCCCAACGGTCGCATTTCTGCATTTTGAGTGTAAACTTGACAGATATCAGCAATGCGACGACACAGAACATGAATAGGTATATCCTGAAGAAAGAACATGCATAAATATTATGAAACACACACACACAACAGTATGTACTTTACATTTTATAACAAAATCTTGTATTATGAATTTAATTGAGACAAGAAAAGAAACCCTTTCTATTTGAACTTACGTAACCAAACTTATATTTCCAGTTGGCTGCCTCTAATCTAGCACGTTGAACTTGCGAGCGGCTATCAGCTGTAAATCAATTTTCGTTCATGCAGCATTGTAATTATTATTATTTGGAGCATAATAAAAAGATGTAAAATTATTGTACTTCATTTGTTTGTTACTATATATATACAAAAGAATTAAACTTGGTCTGGATAAGAAAAACTAAAGAAGAAGAAGACGAAATTACACACTTACCAACCATTCCAGTCATCACACAACCAATCGTATTAGTTAGTTTGTACAAGTGAGTCATGGTTGATGGATCCAGCAACTTGTCCTGGTGAACAATAAAATACAGTTTTCTTTATAAACATGATCAATAATAATCATACTTTCTTGATAATAATATTCCTGGGCCAATGCTAACCAGAGGTCATCCAGACTATTATTACAAACAAAATTCCCATTTAACCAGCTAAACTTTTAGCTATAATAAATATTAAGTAACACTTCTTCTTGGAGGCCTCAATGTTCTCAATTCAATGCATCACTTCGTTGTAAAATCATGTCAAGCATGTACATGATGCATAATTTCAATAAATAAGATTCAGATAAAAAAAACTAGAGAATGAAATGTTGACGTACCGGGACCTTCTTTTGAGTCGCAACTACGGCTACATCATTTCCTTTCAACGCGACCGAGGTCATCCCTCCTTGATTGATGGCTTTAAAAGCATATTCTACGATAACATATTAAAATTTACGAATCATTATTAAACAGTAGTTGTTGACAAAGAAAAACTAATTTCAAAGGTATTACATGCTTAGACACTGTCAAAAATGTATGTTAAATAGTAACATTTTTTCACATAAAAAATAAAAAGATTATTATTTTGTAGAAAATGTGACTATTTGACTTACCGACTTGATAAAGCCGACCTTCCGGAGAAAAAATTGTAATATGCCTGTCAAATCCGGCACTACTTCCTCGCGACATTGTCTTGTCTAAATCTTGTTAGATGACTTGACCCGAAATTGAGAAATGAAGAGACAACGGTGAGTCTTCCTCTGGACAAAGGGAACAGGACTTTGTGAGTGTACTTGCTTGACAATTAAATCTTTAATTTGGGACAACACAACAACTCTCCGAATTTCAGCAGAGTGAAATGATTAGGCATAAATTTTTTTTCCAAAAGGCGCCATGTGCGAACAGAAATTATTTGAATTCGTTGAAGGAGAGGGTTGACAAATAACAATAAATAGATTGACCTTTTGGCCACTCTCTCTCCTAGTTTGTTCTAAATGTTGAAAGTTGCCCTACCCCTGACCTATGTACCTTCCCCCACTTGGTCACAAATTAATATTTTCGATAGTGAGTACTGAGGGGGATTTTCCTAGCCTTGCCATGGTGGTCGTTGAATGTACAAAAAATGTACTTCTACTAGGAAATTCCAAAATAATAATTATTATTAGGCCTGGTCGTCCTCTCGCTAAAATATGAGGTGGTTACGTCCAAGATGGGTCATTCGACGGGTTTTCCAAGTGTTTTTCCTATCAATCCTTTCAATTCTAGTACTAGTCACTGTCATCGCTTCATTATATTCACTTTTGCCAACCATCAAAAATACTTCGATAAAGAAATACAACCCTATTCGACTGACACCACTTCACGTGGCTCCACAACGTTACATTTCTAGTTCTGGTCATGGATCATCATCATTATTATTATCTGAGGGTCACGGTGCCTTGTCCTCAGCAGGAGCAGGAGCCTCAACAGTCATTGGCAACTCTGATGGAAAGGATTTGTCAAGACGGGGTCAGGATGGATCAAAAAGTAGTAGATGTACTCTTTACACTTGTTTTGATATTTATCGGTGTGGGAAAATTGGACAAGACTCCCTTTCTGTCTACATTTACCCAATCGAGAATATTTTTGTGGATGGAAGACAACTACAGCAGAGTATATCAAAAGAATTTTATCAAGTCATAGAAGCCATACGAAAAAGTCCATATTATGTTCCGTAAGTCTTTCCTTATTTTGTCACAAAGAAAAATATTGTCCAATGTCAATTAATGAGAATCCAAAATGATCATAAACTCTCTCTCTCTGTTTTCCAGTGATCCGAACAAAGCATGTATATTTGTGCCAACGAGTAAGTAAAAAAAACTAGGCCCATTTTCACACAATCTTTCTTTTGTATAAATTCACATTTTAATATGGGTTGGGTTGACTTTGTATGTTTCAGTTGACCTCATGAATCTTCAGCTAATCTCGACTTCATCTCATGATATTAAAATCGCTTTGTCTAATTTAGAATTGTAAGTATTCCAGTATTTTATAAATATACTCGTTGATTACTGATAGTTACTGTAATACACATGTAATATTTTTAAAACTTGCATTGTTGCTGTTGAGGATTTGTTCCTTAAAATTGACTTTCTTTGTGTACACCCCACAGCTGGGGAGATTATGGAGAGAATCATCTACTATTTAATTTTTTCCCTGGAGCCTTTCCACTAACATTCATATCGAATGCTGCCATTGTTGTAGCCACTGGATTTACTTTTGAATCCTACCGACCAGGATTCCATATTCCTTCGATTTCCTTCAATCCCCTTTTACAAGGTCATCTAAATAATTCCACAAATAGTCATAGTAGCAATACATTGTGAGTCATTTTACTATATAATTATTTTAACATTTTTACAATTATCAATTAAAGTTCAAGTCTTGAACAGACATTCCAATCTTTAATAATCTATGGTTTTGATTAATCAAATTTTCAGAGGTAGGAAAATATTAGCTGTCTCAACTCAAGGTTCTCTTCACCGAGATCACATCGAAGATGATGACATTTTAGCTCTTGACTTTTGCTCTCAGCAACCATTCAATTACACTGTCAGGTGTAAAGGCAATCAAATTTACTACTATCCAGAGGTTCTTACGGTAATAATTTTTTTTGTTTCTTTACAATATGTACTAACAGTAATATAATCCATTAGAAAAGGCATATAGGTATAGTATAGTATATAAATATATTTATTATTTAATGATTTGACTAGTTTTTTTATGTCTTGTACTTTTGATGTACAATACAAGAATACACCAATGCACCAATAGTCAAAAAGAGAATGGAACAAAATCCTATCCTTTCAAGGATTTTTTTACTCTCAGAGATATATAAATATACGTATCTTAGAGGTTTTTCTTTCCTCTTCCTTGGAGCATCATGGTTTTTTTATAGTTCTTGTCAAAGAAAGTTACTTTTTTTCTTTTGTATATCCAGGTATTTGTGAATGATTCTGATTTTTATTGCCTTTAGAAAACCGATTTCTGCCTTGTACTGAAGGACGCAGTCCATCCAACGCTATGGGACGTCATGAGTGTTGGTTGCATTCCTGTTCTTGGTAATAATAATAAACTAGTCTTTGATGTGTAAAAATGGGTTGATCTGCTCTTGCTGCCACTAATTATTTGATGGTCAATTGTTAATATGTATACTGATTGCTATGATAGTTGTCGATTTCCAAAGGCTTCCCTTTGATGAGCTCATCGATTGGAGAAGGTAATAAGACCAACTCTTGTATCATTCACATGTAGTACATTATTAGACTTCTCTCTGGGCGTGTGTGTGTGTGTGGACTTTAACTTATATTGTCAAGGCTGACTCTGCCGTACACAAGTAATACTGTCGTTTATAGTAGAACATGCATGAGCTATAAAACAACACCGTAAGTAGTAACATTGATAGTTTAGTGCCCACATACGGTCAGGTGAATGGTGTAGCGCGCTGTAGAGCTCAGAATTGGTTTACTTGTCCTGGGAATTGTCTTTGATTACTTTATGCAGTATACATGTGCGTTTGTGTGCTGTGTGTCTACTGTGCACCTTGCTAGCTATCGTGCTCAGTTTTATACACTCACTAAATTGGATGCTATTATAGAAACGATGACGTAATGAAGTGACAAAATGATAATAATATCAAGTTGTCCACCCCATTACTTTAATTTGATGATGAGATGATTTACTATTTTGACTCTTTGATCTGCAGAATTGGGATCCTTGTGTACGAGAACCAAGTGCATGAGTTGTCTTCCATATTACGAAATGTTTCACCAGCCAGGAAAAAGAGACTCAAGTCACAAGTTCAGCTTATCTTCCGAAAATACTTTAAGACTATCGATCATATTACCAACACTGTACTGGAAGTCATTAAAAATCGTATATTTGTCCATGCTGCGCAAACTATAGAAGAATGGAATGTCAACCCTGCAAACGTATGTCGTTGTTTATTGTTTTTACAACAATAGAATAATATTAATTGACTTTATATCAACAAACTAATGGCTCATGTGATGTGAATGAATAATTATGGTGTACATTTGTCATTTGTATGATTTGCAGACGGTGACAAGATCACCCATATTTAATCCTTTGATCGCACCCAAAACACCCGGTTTTACAGGTAAGAATGTTAGAGAGACGTTATAATTTAATTTGTGACACTTTTATTTATCATTTAAAATAACTCTTTTCTTCTTTACTCACACACACAGCTGTGATACTGGCTTACGATAGGATGCCGAGCTTACTCCAAGTTATTGAACGTGTGGCCAGCGTACCATCTCTAGCCAAAATACTAGTTGTATGGAATAATCAAATCAAGAAGCCTCCTGGAGGTAATGATGCATTAAAATTGTGAAACTCTCTCTCTTCCAAGTTTCCTACTCATTTCCACATGGCGTCTTCACATACAAACTCTCTCTCTCTCTTTTTCCTTTCCCCTCTCTCTTTCTTCTCCCCTTCCACCTCTCCCTCTCTCTCTCTCTCTCTCTGTTGGTCTCCAGAATAGCACTTATTCCCATGGCTCTGTCTGCAAAACTCTTGTTACATTTTATAAATTGGTTTCTTCATCCCATATAATATTTAAACTTTCTTCCTTGCCCACAGAATGCTATTCAATCAATCCAATCTTTGCGTTCCTCTATTTCCTATCCTCGTTCGTACTCTGTACACGATCAAATACATGTCTGACCTCAAGAAGAAGAAAGAAACTTGTAATAATAGCCTTCACTGAATATATATCAACTGACCAACAGTAGACGAAATTTCAAAGTCAATTTATTGATTACCAAATTTTATTTTACAGCATTAGCCTGGCCAAAGATTTCCAAACCATTGAAGATAATTCAAACATTGGCCAACAAAATGTCGAATCGATTTTACCCGTACGATGAAATTGACACGGAAGCCGTATTTGCATTGGATGATGACATTATTATGCTGACTGCCGATGAGATCGAATTTGGGTTTGAGGTAAAAGATTCCACTATTCTAAACCATGCATCTCTACAACGCCAGCAACTTAACATTTTCAACTTTTTCCGTTTGTACTTTTTTTTCTTTCTCTTTTTTTGTTCGCTTTCTCAACTATACGTACTTTTCCCATTTTTTTCACCGTTGCCATGAACTGAAATGTTCATACCATCTCTCTCTTCTAAGATCATGAGATTGAGGTGTTAGAGGAAACGAAGCAGGAAACATTTCAGCCGACTGAAGCGTATGTTTCCATCCTAGCTCTCTCTCTCTTCTGAACAGAGCATATTGATTTTAATACTATGCTCTCAACCTCAAGTAGCAGTAGGATTTTGTATTCCAGTAGATTATTTTCTTTATAGGCTATCCGTGTGGCGTATCCTCTGGTTTTATCCCACACGCACCGTTCGGTCCTTGTACTTGTAACTCTCTTTCTCCATTTATATTTACGGACATGGTGTAGTAAGACTCAGTAGGGCACTACTACTGCAGAATCAAAATACTGTACATAAACATGTACTTTTTATAGTTGAAGAGTGGATCGATCAAAGTCTTAATCATAGGACGATTTGGCAAAGGGGAGTACGAAGAGCTCAAGTTAAACTTGGAGGCTATTATCCAAACTATATGGGCAATGCAATAAAATAAATTAAGTACTATCTTGGGAAATCATAAACTATGAAGTCGGAATCAAAATGAAGCCATCAAAACACAGAGAGAGAGAGAGAGATAGAGCAAAGTTTTTGTTGTATGTTGTACATTATTTGTGTGGGTGAGAGGGTGTTGTTCACGAAAAAGTTAACACCATTGTATAATCATCATCAAAATTCACAATGTTAATTATAGCAAACATCTATCCTGTAACACACCACCACTGCTACAACAATAATACCATTTGTAGTTGTAGTGTCGTGATACATTATATTGTAAATGAATTTTATTGAATTTCATATGAAATACAATGATTGCACGTGCTCAAATACATTCTTCTTATTATCATATATTTAAATTTACAGTGTTGGCGTGAGTTTCCAGACAGAATAGTTGGGTTCCCCAGTCGGTCTCATGTCTGGGACAATGGGACACAACGATGGAAGTATGAATCCGAATGGACTAATGAAATATCCATGGTTTTAACCGGTGCGGCATTTTACCATAAAGTAAGTAATCTGTATTATTATGTCGTCGTAATAGCCGTGGTTTTGACAGGCCAGCAACATTAGGAAGAAGGATTTTATGATGGTCTTGGCTTGGCTTGGCCATAATATCATGGCGAATATTCCCTGCTCTTTTCTTCATCAATCTCTTTCGTCGTCGTCCCTCCCTACTAGTCCCTACATATACTATAATGTGTGTGTGTGTATATATAGAGTCTTTAGGAAGGAAGAAGAATGTGGAACTCGTCTGCATTCACTTGGAGCATGGTTACACGGCATAGTTTTATCATAACCAAGATTCAATTTGACTCTGTTACAAGATTCCATGTTACAACTACTTCTATTGTACTAGTATGGACGTATGTATATTGCATACAGCTGAATAGTACTCTTTATGATTGCAGTGTGCAATCTTAATAAATTTAAAGTCAAATTGAATGTCATTCAAATATTTAGAACATTATGTGAAAAGAGGAAGACTGTGTCTCATGCTCAAAGACAATCCATAATGTACATTATGATGCTCGTTGTGTGTGCTTGTTGAAAGGACTTATTATGTACTTATATAAGTATGATATTGCGGGGAAAGCAAGGAGAAAGTAATGAATACATGTGAATGAAATTCATAATATTTTTTTCAGTTCTGGCATCATGCTTACACTTATCAACTACCCGGAGATATACGTGAATGGGTCGACTCCAAGATGAACTGTGAAGATATCGCAATGAATTTTTTGGTGTCTCATCATACTGGAAAAGCTCCTCTGAAGGTAAAGTTTTTGGGCCTATCAAGGTTGGTCCATCTTTCCCATTTGTATCTTCTGTCGAACAAAGTTCTTGTCCGTATAAATAATGGCCAAATATTTTGTTCTCTTCTACTTTTTGTTGTGTATTTCATTTCTATCTGTATTTTCCTTTCCGACATGAGACTATGTAGTTCCGTAGTTACTACTGCTATATGGTACATATGATGATTGTACGATGATAGGGTAAATAAATAATGTTGGCATAAAGCCGGTTCCCAATACGCACACGAGAAATGATAGTGTATCTCTTTTGTTTCTTTTTCTTTGATATGTTACTTTGTTATGACAGTAAGTTGAAAAATTTTATTCACAGATGACATGGATAACAATGTTACTGTTTTTTGTACACTGTCTAGTTGTAAATTTTCTATTATGACAGAATAATGACATTGAATTTTCCTTTAAATGATCAAAGGTCACCCCGAGAAAGAAATTTAAGTGCCCAACATGCCTCAATAATGAAATGTTGTCAACGGACTCAGGTCATATGGTGGTAAGTACTAAAGACTCTTTTTGTAAATATTTGTAAAGACTGCTCAGACAGCAGTCTGATTTTATTTTGAGAGAAAAATTGTGAAGCGTTATTTTTCTTCTCCTCTCCCGTACATTACTAATATCGATTGGTAATCAAATGCAGGAACGAACGGACTGTATCAATAAATTTGCACAAATCTACGGCTATATGCCTCTGTTACCCGTCGAATTCAGGGCTGATCCTGTCCTCTTCAAGATGGATACGTTACCAAGCAAGTTAAAAAGATTTAATGACATTGGAAGTTTATAAGAAAATAAAAAGCTGCAAGTCCAAAAATCCTAATGATGCATACCTTAATAATATTGCATGCAATGAACACGGACTTTTACTGTGCTTCCATTCGACACACGGTGAGTTTAAAATGAGTGTAAATTATCTGATGCTTTACAATGGGTCTACTTTTCCAAATGTATGACGGAAGAAACTGTTAATCACAAACTTTATCTCGCATACTCCATGGGAGATATACTTTTCAAAAGAACACAACTAACGATAAAGTCATGAAGCATCAAATATCTACACTTATTTTTTACTCTTCGTGTTAATTTATAAATATTATACAAATGTTCTTTGTTCATAGTTCGTGATAGTTTGTTCACGGGATCGAGTATTTTGTTTACATACGCTAATATTTGGTCACATGTATTTTCTTACTGAATTTGTTTTTCTTTTCATAAAATGCCATTGTTTATACCAATGAAGTAAATTATACATACTTCAGCAATTTTTTATGTTATGTATTATTTAGAATTATTTAAGGGCAAACTATTAAATATGAATGTAACCCATAAGTAAGTACTATAAGTACAAGTTGATGTGAAACTATCTTGTGGCTATATACAAAGAGACTTTTTTAGTAATTTACTGATGTGTATCCAGTAAATTCAAATGTTATTAATTTTTGTATTTATTTAAGTGTTTTTATAGTCCAATGCTTATGGGATTTTTTTATCGCAATATTTTTGTCACAAAATATTATTAATAGCCACTTTTGTAAGCTTCCGTGTTATTAATACTGATATCTTGTATTGCTCACTGGATTCTAAAATACCTATATTCATTGTGTACATATAAATACGACATATTATAATGTTCTTTCGGTATTTTGCCTTCCAAATAATTACCTATACTTTGTGAGAGATCATCTCATAATGCAAATGAATAACCTTTAACTTTCCACTAAAATATTAAGTTAGTTGTACGTAGCTAACTTACGTAATACTGTCAGTTTATTCTTGTTGTGCTATACAGTTTAACTGTAGATTACTAGTTATGATAATTTGTACAATCAGTTAATTTCAATGAAGGTAACTGTAACCTGCCGCCTGATTAAATTTATACACCTTACTATTCTCAGTAGTTTAAGTACAAGTTATTTAGAATAGTAAGTGTACTTAAAGGCTATCTGTTATACTGTACAATTTAAGTTGATAGTTTGTTGGACATATTCATTGTTCACCAAAGTTTAAATAACTCAAAAGTCTAATATCATTTACAATTTATTTGAAAGAATCACATCTATTGAATGTTTGTTTTGTTGCAAACTTAGATTTTGCATAGTTTTGTAGTCCACACTGAGTATTTAGTACATAGACTTGAGAAAATAATTTTGTATAATATATTATATAGTTGTATCCGTCACAATTTACAAGAATAGAAAAATATGTAGATGCAAACATGATGTGTTGTTGTATTTATGAATCATACAGTACTATATTATCAATTGGGGCAACATGAGTCCAAAAAATTAATATTCATGCATCTTCTGGGAATATTGTTGTAAATACTATACTGGACTACGAGTACTGAACACAATAACAATGTAGAAAAGTGGATTTTGCCTGATATTCCCTCAGATATCAGATTAGAGAGAGACTACCAGATTCCTATTGTTTACACATTTAATTGAAAGGGGAATTTTGTTTTGGGAATAATTTTTGTATTTACACAAAGAATTCAATGTTATATATCATATACTTATACATATGTCAATGTAAACAACTGTCATTTCAGGCATTTAACATCATTAGAAATATTACTTAGGAGTTCTAAGTTAGGAGGAGGGATACATATTATTATTAACAATTTTCGAATCTGTGATACATTGTACGGCATGAAAAGATGACGATAATGTCAAATAAAAAATATCATAATTTATAACAAGTGTCAGTTGTTGAAAAATTATTTAGTGAACTCCAGCCAGTGCTTTCTTTCGTACAGTGAAAATGATAGTCTTTCAATGAATTAATCATCAACGCGGCAATCTGCCCTCAAAGGCTTTGAAGAAAAAGTCTGCTGCAAAGTTAGTTTTATTTCATAAAGAAAAGGTCATGGCTGGCCGCATATTGAAATTTATAGGAGGGTCAAAGCGACTGGCTAGTAGTAACCATTCCGATTTATTCCGTCATCATCAGTTTTTGCAGTCAGCAGTGAAACATTTTTCTGCCTGTCCAATTCTCGTAAGTTCAAAATTTTTTACATTGACCATTTTTTATATTCATATAGTGTTTGTAAATTTTCTTTTTAAATATTGTTTTTACAGTGTAAACAAAGTGGGGATGATGAACTACCTCAATTTCCAGGATCAAAAGCAAAATGGACGGACAGGATGCAATTTGTCAAGTCGGATTTATACGATGGAATTCCAGGTATTGAATAAATTTTATTATTCCTTGTAAGTTTATAACAATGAACAAAATGTTCCTAATATATGTATTTGAAATTATTCTAGTGTACAGGGTCATGGACAAAAAAGGAGTAGTTTTACACGCTGATCAAGATCCCCAGGTATGTAATTAAATAGGGTTTGATTGGTATCAATGTGACATGGATGATTATTTTCCAAAAATTATAATTTTGTAGCTACCGGAGGAGATGGTTGTGAAAATGTACAAGAGTATGACATTGTTAAATTCGATGGTAAGATTAATTACAACAGTGGTTTGATATCATTCAGAAAATGAAATTTATATTGTACACTTTTGGCTACCTAGGATCGAATTTTGTATGAGTCTCAACGTCAGGGACGTATATCCTTTTATATGACGTATGGATCTTATCTGTATACTTTGACATTTTAAATAGAATTTGACGAAATTTTAAATAATTATTTTGATTTTATTAAAACTAGCAATTATGGCGAAGAAGGGACTCATGTAAGTATTATTTTTGTATATTCATTTCTGTGAGAAATTTTTGCATGACCCTAATTTCATAATAAATTAATATTATTGTATTGTTTTAACAAATAGATTGGTTCAGCAGCAGCCATTAATGAAAAAGATCTGATTTTTGGTCAATATCGAGAAGCTGGAATTCTTATGTGGAGGGGATTTCCCTTAGATGGTAACTACTTACTTATAAATCACAAATGTCCGTTCTATTTGAGCACTTAATGTGCACCACAGGAGAATCAAAATAAAACTCTTTAGTATAGTAAATTTGTTGACTATTTGGGTATTTGCAGCTTTCATGAACCAATGTTACGGGAATGAGCTTGATATAGGAAAAGGAAAGCAAATGCCGGTTCATTATGGAACGAAGAAATTAAATTTTGTAACAATTTCCTCACCCTTGGGTACCCAAATGCCACAAGGTGAGAATCGAAATTTCTGAAATGAGACAATTTGTATTAATTGTGTATGTAATTTTGGTGATAATTTTTATTTTTAGCTGTTGGGGCCGCGTACGCATTCAAAGTAAATAATTGTACAAGTAGATATTTGTTGATATTTTGTTGAGGAAAGACACTAATTAATTGAATTCGTTTATTTGCCCCTTCAGCGTGCTCAAAATGGTTTGTGCGTATGTTGTTATTTTGGAGAAGGAGCAGCTTCAGAAGGAGATGCACATGCAGCGTTCAACTTCTCTGCCACTTTAGAGTGTCCAATTATATTTTTCTGGTATAAATCATTTTGACAATTACTTCATGTAATGAGAAATTTTGATTTCAAAATGGTCATCAAGACTCATTGTTTTTCAGTCGTAATAATGGTTATGCTATTTCAACTCCAACAAATGAACAATATCGAGGGGATGGGATAGCTGGTAGAGGACCAGCCTACGGAATTTCCTCAATTCGAGTTGATGGCAATGATACCCTCGCTGTTAGTTTTTACAATATTAAGAATTTGTAATTGTAAATTGTTGTAGCAATCAATTATCGACTGTGGATAGTATTTTAAAGGATAAAAGAAACATATATTCAATTCTACAGGTTTATAATGTGATGAAAGCTGCACGAGAGATTGCAGTAAATGAAAATCGCCCGGTACTTGTGGAGGCCATGACCTATCGCATTGGTCATCATAGCACGTCAGATGACAGTTAGTTGAATTAAATTACCGGAGCGTGTATTATAAAATAGTTGAAGCAGTAAAAAAATTTATATGGAATTGCACTAAAAGAATACTTTTTCATTTACAGGTTCAGCTTACAGGTAAGGACTTTATATTGATTTGCCAGTACCGGAAATGAATAATCATTATTTTTTTTCGAAAAAAAACTCTTTCATCAGTTTTCAAATTACTAATACAAGTTTTCCGGATCGCATGTTTTTTGTTCATAAAATGTTCTTTTGTAGGTCGGTAGATGAAGTACGATTCTGGGATTCTACTGACCATCCAATTTCTCGTTTGAGGTACTTCAACTTACCTAATACCTACATATCCTAATGTATATGGATGTAACATTGATTCATATGGAACGAGAGTTTTGTCAAACGTCATGTTAATTTCTCATTTCTTTTTTTAAAACAGGAATTACATGGTACGTCGAAATTGGTGGGACGATGCCAAGGAAGAAGCATGGAAACAAAAATCGAAGAGAAAAGTTAGAAATTATACCCGATAGCTTTAATGTTTTACACAAAGTGAGTTATTGCGTGTCAACATTTGAAATTCTTTTTGTGATGTAGGTAATGGAATCTTTTGCCAAAGCTGAAAAGGTTTTGAAACCAGACTGGAGATTAATGTTTACAGAAGTCTACGACAAAATGACACCACAACTAGAAAGTCAACTAAAACAAATGCAAGAGCACGTATCGAAATACAGTGATCACTATCCCCTACAGTCGTTTAGCAACAAAACTGGTCCTGTTGAATAACTAGAGGACAATTTTATAAATATTGACAATTCATATTATAGTACATGCATAGTAAAAACTACTACTTCAAGTATATAGAAAAGAATTTGGATTTCTCTCTCTCTCTCTGGCAAGATGAGTCAATAGTGTTAAGAAAAAAAATTGTAAGGATATTTTTAATTATTACTCTTCGTCTTCCCTTTTCTCAGGGTTCAAATCATGACAGTGGTAGACACACTTTGATCGAATCTTGGATATCGAATAATTATTAATTCGTTGAGAAAATGACAACCACTATGTTTATCCATGTACTGAAAATGTACAGTGCATGTATACAATATAATTAGTCTTTGTTCGTTCATAAAGTTGTTTTTCTTAAAAAATCTGCAATAATTTTTAACAGAATAATATTTTAGTCTCTACATCGTAGAGTTATTTTTGTTGCTGCTAAAGTAGAAAAGAGTTATATTAATAATTTCAAGTTGTATCCACTTATGATAGTCAGGTTCTACTTGTATGACAAATTTGTCAGTTGTGCTGTGATCAACTAATTTTTCTCCACTGGTGCTCTCATCGTAATCGAGCAAGCTTCAAGTCAACTGTATTTATATAATGTTAGGTAATAATAACTTATAATAATAATATGACGAAGCATTTATTGTCTAGACTCTTGAGAGGATTAATATATTTTAATAAAAACAAAAATATATACATGTGTTCACACTCACAGGGGGTAACAAATAGACGAGAGTTTATTTCGTACATGACGGTGGTAATTACATAGTTATGGGTATATATATAGGGAAGTGTTTGCTTACAAAATTTGAAAATTTTTCTTTCACTATTAAAGTTCAAAGCACATGGTAAATTAGGCTCAATTTATATTACCGACATTTGTTAATTTTCCGCGTACTAGTTTTGTGAATTAATAATTTTTTCAGTTGTAGAGATTGTAGACGACCCTCTATTTCTTTTGGTTCGACGGGGGTGGTGACTTTTGTTTTTCTGATTCATTAGCCCATGGAAAATTAATAGTACATTGTGGCAAATTGGCTGTTAGAGCATCAACACATTTCTGACGGTCTCGCACACCAATTACGTCGTACATGTACAACTTTTCTAAACCCCTAAACAGTAAATTTGTAATATTACTTATACAATATTGAATATATTTTGATGAATACTTAATTTGGTCACAGCAACTTACTTTATATTAGACAGGGCAAGGATTCCATTATCAGTGACATTCGCACATGAGGATACTTGTAAGAACTTCAGAAATGACATGTAGTTCAATTTGTTAAGGGCAGCATCTTGAATATAATCGCAGCGATGAAGCTTCAGCGAGATAATGTTCAAGTTTTCTGAAATATTAATTAATTTAGTACACCAAGTGAAAGCGTACTTTCACTAAGGAATTTCCTTTTTCTTCTAAGGACTTTCTACATAAATAACTTTTTTGATTGCAATTATTAACAAAAATACTGTACCAAAATAACGGAATCCGTAGTGGGAAATACTGGAATCTGTGGCATCTACCTCAACGATTTTGGTCTTAGTGGTAAATATTGAGGAAATTAAATTATAGTCCCTAAGCCAGTCTTCATTGCTTTCGAATCGGCATGCAGCACCATTCCTCAGTAACCACTCGGTACAAGCTCTGTCCTTTCCCACTTCTTGAACACGATCCTTGTCATAACTGGAAATTTTTCAGTGAATAAACAAATCATTCATGATGACAGTCAAGATAATAAATACCATTTTGTTGAGCTTTTTCATCTAATGGGGTTTGGGAGTAATAAATGAATCATTTTGAAACGTAAATAATTAATATATATATATATATATATAAAATTCCAAATATCCCAAAAACCAAAAAGTCATTGTTTAGACATAAAAAGTTTCAATTAAACTGAAATCATTGCAGACGACTTGGTATCTGCATTGAAAATTGTTATATGATTGCAGACTCAATAGCGGATCTATTTTGAATACTTTCACATGGTCTCTTGGTGCCAACTTTTATAACAAGAAAATTGTTTCATTTCGTGAAGACATAATCAACTAGTGCCTAGTTAAGTCGAACAGACCTGTTAAAGACCGGATTCAGCCACTGCCAGAATTTCCTTGAAGAACTTAAATAATTAAACTTTGTAGGGTAAGACGACAGAAACTTCAACTTCATTTTGAAAACTTTGGAAATAACTCTGGGATTTTTGATTTGACTTCTTGGCAGAAAATCGCTATGGACTCCCAAGGTGATAATTCTTCAGAACAGCAACTCGCCGCAGAATCTGCCAAGAATTCAGCTAATGAAGCATTTAAGAGTAAATTAATTTTTGTGATTATTTTATTCTTTCACAATATGAAAGAATTTTATATTATAAAATACATACCGGTGTCTGCCGTCTTTACTTTTGTCAGAAATGTTTTTTTTTGGAAACTCTCTTTTTAACAAAGAAATGATAATTGTCATGATTATAAACAGAGCAAGACTATGCTGGGGCCATCGAATTGTACACCAAGGCAATTGGTAAAATTCACTTACTTGATATACTATCAAAATGATAGTCTTTCATGTGTGTTGATGTCATATTTCTTTGTTTTATTTTCTAGAACTATTTCCGTCTGCTGTTTACTATGCGAATAGAAGTAAGTAAACTTGTCTGTCAAAACTGTACAATATGTTATTTGAAATTATCTTTCTAATCGTTCAAAATTAATGTTTTCCCTTAGGTATTAGTTACTTGAGAATAGAATGTGTCGGTAAGTTGAAAATACTGAACCTTACCACCAATTTAGTGACAAATCAGTTATTACTAATCATGACTTTGACATTTGTTCAAAAACAGGATATGCCCTTACCGATGCGTCAAAGGCTGTCGAATTAGACAAGTCATATGTCAAAGGTGATACCCATACACTGTATTTTTTGAGAAGATACCTTCTGTTACTTCAAATTCTCCTGCTGTACTTTTGATATGTAAACAAATATAACGTACATTTCTTACTGTTTATAGGATATTATCGAAGAGCCGCCGCATACATGTATGTAAAAATCTTTACATTTGACTGAATTGTTTTGCATTTTTCTACTACAAATCTTTTGTGAATTTTTAGGTCCTTAGGAAAGTTTAAACAAGCATTGAAGGACTTTGAAACGGTATATGTTGTGGCTTAAAATTTTTTCAATTTCTATTTGGTAAACGTTGAGAGGGGGTAATAACAATCTTTTCATGTTATGTTTTTATACAGGTAGCATCCGCTCGGCCTAATGATAAAGATGCGAAACTAAAGCTAAACGAATGCAGTAAAATTGTTAGGAAATTGGCTTTCGAAAAGGGTAAAAAAGATTTTCTTTTAGAGAAAATAATATGTCCAAAAAATAGCATGTAAACGGATGTCGGTTGAGTCTTCCATGTTTCTTCTTCTTATCATCATTTATTTATGAATTTTATCTTCTTTACAGCTATTAATGTGGACGATGGGAAAAAGTCCATAGCTGAAACATTGGAGGCGACGCTGGATACGATAGGTAAAAATATTTTCCTTTATGTTATCGAATCTGTGAACAAGTTCATGTTTAGCATACTGCTGAAATGAAGTGAAATGTTACAACAGTATTCTAATTACAAAAAATTTCCTCTAAAACAGTTGTGGAGGAGAATTATGCAGGGCCTAAACTTGAAGACGGTGAAGTCACAAGTGAATTTATCAAATCTCTAATGGAATACTACATAGCGCAAAAAGTCCTGCACCGTAAATATGCTTATAAAGTAAGTTTGACTGTACCTTTGTTTATAGCCAATCAATATACGAGTAGAAATTTGTACATGTGTTTAATTTCTTTTCCCACAATAATAGATTTTATTAGATATAAAAAAATATCTGCAAGCACAACCAGGTAAATGAATAAACCTTACGTAAAAATAAATTTTTAGTACGTAGTAAAAATGCAAATCAAATGTTAAACCTGCTAATTCTTTTCCAGTCCTTGTGGATGTCACAGTTCCGGATGACCATGAGTTTACAATTTGCGGTAATCTCCACCTTTCATTTCATAATATTGATCTCTTTTTTTATTTTCTTCACTTTGTAAACGATTTGAAGATGATATGTTAACCGGTGTCTAGGCTTCAAGTTTTAATATAACTATTTGTATTTTTAGGGGATATTCATGGACAATTTTATGATTTGATGAATATTTTCAAAATAAACGGTTTACCTTCAGAGACTAACCCATACGTAAGTTAAATCTATCATTTTCGAAGTCTATCATTTTCTCTTCTACTTCTAAATCATTACTCTCGGAATTTTGTGTTTGCATTTGTAGCTTTTTAATGGAGATTTCGTGGATCGGGGAAGTTTTTCGGTAATTTTTCAAAATCCACAGCGACTTGTAAAATCAAAATATTCTCCGAAATTAATTCATCAATGTAAATTTTTTACAGGTCGAATGTATCTTTATATTATTCAGTTTCAAGTTGTTATATCCTAAACATTTCTTTATGGCTAGAGGTAATTCGATAAACAATATTTTTTATCCTTAAAAAGTAGTTTTTGTCCTAGCCTATTAATTGTTTTCTACAATTCTTGTACCAGGTAATCATGAAAGCTCTAACATGAACCAAATGTACGGGTTCGATGGTAAGGAGACAACAAAATTTGATATAAATAAATAATATGATAAACAAATCAAATAGACTAAAAAATTACCTTTCTCTCTAACAGGTGAAGTGAAAGCAAAGTATAATGCTCAAATGGCCGAACTTTTCACTGAGGTCTATAATTGGCTTCCATTATGTCACTGTCTCAATAATCGTGTTCTAGTAAGATTCTTATACATTCATACTGTATTTATACTGTCTGAAGTGTTACATAAAATGCAACTACTCTTTTTTCAAACACTTCAAGGTTATGCATGGTGGACTGTTTTCTTCTGATGATGTTACCCTTGTAAGATTTATTTTTTCATTTATCATTCATACTAATTCAAGATGATAACAAGTGATTTATATATGACTCATGATATTTTTCTATGAATTAGGATGACATCCGAGGAATTGATAGAAATAAGCAACCACCCGATGAAGGTAAATTTAAGAAGAATTCTAGTATTTATTCATACATTCTAATTGCTGGAGCTCGTATAGATTTTTTAAACAGTTTATAATAAATGTACAAATTTGAATATTTTTCTCACTAGGTCTTATGTGCGAATTATTGTGGTCCGATCCTCAAATGGCTCCTGGACGGGCTCCTTCTAAACGAGGGGTAGGAATTCAATTCGGACCGGATGTAACGGAAAAATTCACCACCTTGGTAAATTTTCTTTAGTATATTTTTCTCGTCACAGTATTTCTTTAAACGATAGAAATATTTTTGAAAATTGCTAATGGCTCAAAATTCTTGAATTAATTTGTTTCTAGAATGCATTAGATTATATCGTGAGGAGTCATGAAGTCAAAAGTAAATAGAATTTTAAATATTTTTTACCAGTTAGTCTCGACTCTCTTATTGAAATTTATTTTATAATTGTGTAGCTGAGGGTTATGAAGTCGCTCATGATGGCAAGTGCATCACAGTCTTTTCGGCCCCTAATTACTGTGATACGATAGGAAACAAAGGAGCATTGATAAGATTGAAAGGAGATCAAATGATTCCTAAATTTGTTACTTTTGAAGCTGTGGTAAGAAGTTTTACAGTTTAATTTATAGATAATTAACATTACCGGTGTTCAGCGATCATTGGATTTATTTATTTTTTGTAGCCTCATCCTGATGTTAAGCCCATGGCGTACGCAAATTCTTTAATGTCCATGATGTGAGTAAATATTTGAAATTATATTTTATGTTATGAAACTGTTCATGAATCTATTCAATCGGATATTTTTTTTCGATTCTTACAGGTGCTAGATCCGATCATTGGTTTGTAAATTTTAAGTATCCTTGTCAGCACAATCAACTTTAATTGTAAAATTGGCAATATTTTGAAAGCTCCCGAACAAAGGTATTTCAAGTCTTTCGGTTTCCTCAACACCTCAAATTCTAAATTGTCTGATTGTTAGTTTACAAGTTTTACACATAGTTGTGGTTGGCACGTCGAGCCATTTTATAACCACCACGATTCCTGTTACTTCACTTCTCATTCAGACTGTTATTGTTCATTTCAAATGACTAAATTATTGTTCATTTGTTAGGATTATTTAGGATTGTAACAGTATAGTTATAGTTTTGTTCCTATTACAAGAAAGTTTGCAACCGTCAATTTTTATTCTCCGCATCCCATGTCATGCTTGGAGAGTCTTATTTTAAAATTCCAGCTCATGGTACATAATTTTAACACATACCTTAAGTTGGAATGTCCAGATTTATATAATTTTTAATTGTTTTAGATGGAATTTAAACATGAAAAATGAGTAAGTAATATTATAGTCTGCCGTGGTTGAGCTGAGGCTGATTAATTAATATACTGAAATTGATTATATTCTCAGGAAATTATTTAATTATTATTTAGTATAGGTAATCATTACTTAAGAATATAAAATTGTATTGTCACGAATAATTTCATGTGATTAGTAATGGAATAGAGTTGTCTTATGTAAAATGAGAAGAACTTTATCCTATTCTATGATTGCTTGGGTTGTTGAGCGACGTCCTTTTATCCTTTCCTCAAAGAAAAAATATATACAATATTATTGTTAAAACTTCTCACGTCCAAATCTTAAGATAACATATTTTATTTCCAAAGTTCTCTTTTGTTTAAAAAGTGCATCGATTTCATGTATTTTTTATGTTGTACAAAAATATATGACGTGCATCAAAAAATTTTATCTCCATATATAAAATATATTCGTGCAAGATCGCGCTACTAAATAAATAGTATAATTAAGCAGATTAATGTAATGTAACATTGTTTTTATCGTTACTACAAAGAATGAAGAACATATTTATCAAAAAAAGTTGTGAAATTGTTAAGGAACTGTTATTAAATTTATATATACAAGTACTGCGGCTTTTACAAATATGCAAATAGTTATGATCGAGAATATCCTTAATGATCAAGTTTCGGGTTGGTCAGTCTGCCAACCTATTGTTGAGCAGGATGAGAAACTAATTAACAATTAATTGTTATTAATTTGAGCTTGGTCTCGATACACAAAATACACTAGAATTTACCACAACAGATGGTCCGTCTCTTTATAACGTGGAGTGGTAAAGAAAAAGTTTGTTTGTCGTTCCCTATTCCTAAAGCAATAAATAAATTTTAGGCATTGCATTTGATAAGGAACGAGACAAATATAAAAGTTTACGTAGTTTCATATTTGTAAAATGATTTAAAACGAAAAAAAAGAAACAGTACAATAATAAAAATTATCTACACTGGTCACGATAGTATAAACTGATGTGTATGTGCATTTACAACTCTTTGTTGCAATGACCATTTTAAAGTCACTAGGGTGTCATTAGGCAGTTATAATGGTATTTCTCTCTTAAGCAGTGATTCGTGGTGAATTACGCAAATCATAGTTGGACAATATAATGATGGCTGTGTGATGTACCAGTGGTACAGACAACACTCACATATTGAAGATTTAATGGACGAGAAACTGTGTGTCCACACTTTTTGTTAACTTCTGGTTTAACTTCTAATTAGTTGGTGAATATACCAAGTCAAGATTTTTTTCTTCTTCAAATTTTTCTTGATAAAACATTGCCTTGCGGATTGAGAATCATAGGTTTTGTATATTCTAATACACCTTTCCTAGATTCCAGTAACACACGCACGCATATGAGAACACATACCATCTCGTAAACATAAAACAAAAATATCGTTATAGAGTGTGTGGTGTACGTAATGACAGATTAATAATTAATCTTGTCGTCCCACTCTAATGCATCATATCTTTGATAACAGAGCCTGGAAATAAACATTAAAATGTATCAACTAACTACTTGATGTACTAATCAGAAAAAAAGGTAGTAAAAAAACTCTCTGTCAAAATCTCTAGTATAAAGTTATACTTGTAAGGTCCTCCCCCTCCCACACACACACGCATTTAGTGTTCACTGATGATGACCATTAACATGTACAAAAATTCTAAAGTTTGTCCCTACCACAGAACGACATACTCTTGCTCATTGCTCCGTGTGTAGTAAAGTTATCTCTGTAGTAAGAGACTAGTAAAGTACATAAGTATAAATTATACTGTATAATTTACAACAACTTCAAAAGCATCTAACACATTAGCTTGATAAGGAACATTAACGGGAGGCAGGACAGGGTGAGCAAATAGTCTACAACCAATCAAAGAATACACAAAAATTCAGTGTAAATAATGATGGGAGGAACGAGGAGAGGAGGTAGAATAAAAAGTACACACACACACAATACCTTAGTAAATACAATAGACGGGAATTAGATTAAACTACCAAAGTAGATTTTTATTAAATTTTCCTCATGAAGAGATGAGCATAGGTAGGTAGGTAGGATAGAGAGAGTGAGAGAGAGACAATATGATGACATAATAATGTAGCGCAAGAGTTTCTCTTCCAAGTGTGTGTGCTGTACACACTGTGGAGATCTACACTGTAGAAGAGAGTGCGCCAGAGAGAGCAAGAAGTCTCATGTTGAGGAGATAGGCTGATAAAATAAAAATGATGCAGAAAATGGCTACACATACCGTGAATCCTCCCCTACAACCCCGGGAACCCGTATAACCTCCCTTCCCATGGAACCCCAGAGGGGAGAGCTTCACGAAACTATATAATCCCTCTACTTTCTAGAACTCCCATAAAACTCCGGGTCCGGAGGTCCGTGAAATGATGGAACCTCCGGGTTCTAGGGGAGGATTTACGTTATGTGTAGCCTTGAACTTCAGGTATATAGTGTATATGGCTGAATTCATTTACTATGAGCAAAAGGCAGGGTGTCCGGTGTATTTTTTGATCGGGTTTTTTGCACATGGAACTTGTAGTACTAAGTAAATGGACCTAAAAAATGTTCAAAAAATTTTTTTTTTCAAAATTGACGGTGGGGGCGGGGTGGGAAGTTGCATTTTGGGCAGACTTGGCCGCTTCGTAGCTCGGCCATCTTATAATGAAAATGTCTGAA
>WJFB01001663.1:0-28077 GCA_009870185.1 Pygmarrhopalites habei
CGGATTTTTTCAGTGATTTTTCTTAGAAAAATCACTGAAAAATAACTCGATTCTAAAAATTTTTCAGTACTTTTCTAAGATTTTTCGCGATTTCCGCCCATTTTCTGAGGTCATGCGAAATTTTCATTGAGCCGAACTAGGAACAATGGAAAATTTCGTATTCATGGCGTAAAGGAATATGCATAAAACACGAAAGCGACAAAAAGCGATTTTTCAAAATTTTGAAGCGAATGTTTTTTCAAAAAAAGCGATTTCGTTGGTTGCCCTAGCTATGAGTATAATATAAATTGTATAAATAATACAATTTTTCAAAATATGGCAAAAACTAGTACTAGTATTATGCTACTGAGAGAACACAAAAAAATTCATCATTGAGCAGAGAGAAGACCTTTTACTTTTTCTTGGCGACTTTTTTAGTAACTTTTTTAGTAACTTTTCTAGTTACTTTTCTAGGAACCACTCTTTTAGCAGCCGCTCTTTTACCACCTCTTTTCTGGAGCTTCTTTAGGATCTTCTTTTGGGCCTCCTCGACAAGTTTCAATGATGACGTTCTAATCAATTCGTCATGTCCCTACGAAAGGAATCAAAACATATTTATTTTGTGCTGGGTGCATCCAAGTAAAACATTATGTATCACTCAATTATGTTTATGAATCCAATACCTCCGTTATCATTTTCCGCTCCCACTTCAACAGTTGATCTTGGTAAACTTTTGCTTCAGCCTCATGTTGATCTTTGAAGGGCTTCTTCTGTGCATCTGACATGGCGTTCCACTGACGAGCTTTCTCCTTCAGGTTCTCGTTCGCCTCTTGTACACTACTCAGAGAATTTCGCGGGGTTGTACTATAAGCAAATCGTAAAAACCCAATCATTGGTTTTTTAGGTCTTCCAAGTTCTTTAGCCAGGTTCTTTTTCTTCAACTTGGTCTTCTTTTCTTTCGCCTCCTGACGTCCCTGTCTCTCAGTTTCAATTTGTTCGGGTGTCAAAGATGCTTTGTACAATGCCAAAGTCCGATCATAAGCTTGTTTATCCGTCTGGTATTCTTTCTGTAAAATTAGCTTTTGTGATGCTGGAACAACATTCCACTGTTTAGCAATCAGTGTAACAATGTCTAAGAAAATGAATACGAAAAGGTTACAAGTAATACAAATAGAATTACAGTGAAAATTTCTATATTATTTAAGTATGTAGTTACCACTAGCTTTCAGCTGAGGATTTTGTTGCTGGACAGATTCTCGTTGACGAACCATGTACCGAAAGTACGCAGTTAAAGGCAATTTGGGTTTCGCAACCCCTTCCGGAACTTTTTTACCCAGGAATCTATAAGTAGCGTTTTGACGAAAAGAATTTTGTAAAAAACAGTTTTTAGTCGAAAGATTTGTAAACATGGCACAAAGTCTTTGTGACAAAGAAATTCAAGGACAAAGAAACCGACAATGATATTAGGACAGAATATTTATGATTGTTAAAGGTGATGACCTCAATTGTCCGACCTGTCCCCCTGTACCTCCTGAGAGACGCAAGTTCGTCAACTCATTTGTGACCCACCGAATCGAATTCATTTTACTCTAATTTCCCGACAACAGTTTAGGATAACTGTAGTTTCTAAGCTTTTTTTTCCTGAGCTTTCCGGCGAGGTGCCGGTGAAGTTTGTTTTGCATTTGAACTGAGTTTGCCTCTCCTCTCAAGTCTCTCTCGAGTGCAGAGAAATTTATTTATTTATTTAAGGCCTTCGAACAAAAGTTCGTTATCGTTTTTAATAAAATTATCGTGTTTATGGTTGGTTTTTCCGTCAGTCAGATTATTGAAAATTTTATTAAACAGTATTTTTCAAAATTACACAGTAAGTATTAATAATAATATTAAAGTAAGATCAATGCAGCATGCTTAACTATATTAGAGAGAATTACTTCTTAATTTATTACTCTGGCTCAGATTCATGTACTGATGGTTCACTTGATGATGACTCTAATGGTTGAGGCTCGTTTTGTTTATTTGTTTTATTTTCAAAGAGACAATAAAAGATTCTGAAAACAACAATACAATCAATTATTTTTTCAGTTCACTTTCAACACTGATGAAAGGCAGGATTTTGGGGTAGAAAAAGACAGTTAAATCTTACATGAAAATGATTAATGGTGGGATGGTGACTCCAGCAGAAACAAAGAATATTGCACCTGTGAATGTTTTTAAGGTGACTTTCCAAATTGCTGCATATATTGGATTCGCGTACAGGGGTGTCGTCGTGTCAATGGTACCCACAAATGCATTGACCTTTCCAATTTCACTCCTTTTTGAAGAATAAGAAGAATAAAAGCGGAATGGAATATAGATTGGTTCAAATATATTTAAGTCCTCTCAAGTATTATACTTTACCTTGGAACAATTTTGGAAATCATTGATCTTGTGGCAATAATCATACTCCCATTCAAAATATCCACGACCGGAGCTACAAATGAAAATTACTCAAATTGCAAAAGTACATCTTTAATCATCATAATTGTAATGTGTTGAATTCTTACCAAGGTACATCAGCAAGTCACTATCAGCCCAAGCATACATCAAACTCCCAGCAATTTGACTTATACAAGACAGTATACCAAGGAGAGAGTCATTCACTTTGAGAAACTTTACGAGAATACCCAATGTAACGACTCCACCTAAAATTAATTAACTTTTTTACATAAACTTTCTCTTCATCCCATGTAGAAATTACTCATAATTATTTAATTAAAATCCATGCCTATAAAAGCAGTGAGCATTCTGAAGGTGTTGTAATAGCCATATTCCCCAGTGCCCCATCTAAGTCCTTCCTGGTTCCTCACAAATTGTTGTAAATTAGTTTCCTCCCCTTTGATTCAAAAAATACAAAAATTATTTTATCATGTTCACTGATGAGAGGTCCACTGGTACAGTAACTGAATTTCGGATTCGGAGAAAATGTTTACCTTGCATAGGAGCCATTGTCGTGATTAAAATTATCACGAGTAAAATTAATTTGAGTCTTCCATACATTTCTCTCTTTTTGAAAAAAGCTTTAGCAGAGTCTATCACATTTCTAAAGTTGAAAATATCTTTCATTATTTTACTTGTCTTCCGACTCCGGTCAACATTCTCTTTCCTAGTATTCTTGATGATGAAAAGAGTGTAGGCAAAAGCAAAAAGATCCAGTCCTCCTCCGACTGCAAAGATGAAAGCATAACTTTTCCCCTTGTCTTTGAGAACACCACCCAAAGCTGACCCGGCTGACTTTCCAAATGTCCTCACAGCAGTCATAATCCCTGTTCTGAATGTCCGATCTGCAATGGATGTTGTGTCTGCCACATAACTGTACAGGGCCATACTGATTGCTGTCCTTCCACCAGTGATGGCCACCGGGACGGATGAGGCAACGGCCACCCACTGAGCTGAGGTATTCGGGTAGTAGATACAAATACAGAGACACATGTACCGAATGATGTAACCCAACATGGTCATTAGGATTGGTAATTTCCTTCATTTTTAAACATAAAAAATGTGCCTTAGCCTTAGATTTTGTTGCTGTTGCAAAATAGTTTTTTGAAAAAAATATTGTGTAGTATATTAACCTGCCGTAAACATCACTCCATGCACCCAGGAATAGGACATAAATAACCGGTGGAGCATTGTCAATGACTTGTCTCCAAATATTGATATCCGCCACATAACCTGCTACCTCCTGTTCACTTGATCTATTCATCCTGAAGTCCCCCCATCAAAAAAATGTGTTACTCTTGAACCATTGTAATTTTGGAATTGTGGAGGATTTTTCTAAATTTACCTTTCACAGTAAGTTACATTGTATCCCAGATTCACCGTACAAGATTGAAAGTAAAGTAAGTCAGTAATGATGATATTGGCTAGGAAAGAAGCTGTCATGTGGATCAGGAGTGCCGGTTCAATGGACATGAGTTCAAAAGCTCTCTTGACCTGACCCATGAAATTTTTTGGAGGCTCACGTTTTGGTGGACCGTCAATTATTTCCTCCTTCTCCATTTTTTTTGTTTACTTTCTCCACTGTCTAATATTCCTTATCTACTTATGTGTTAGAGAAATATAAAACAGAAATCCGAGATGGTTCAAACACACACACACACCGACACACACGGAGGATTCCGAACAGTATGGTTGGTGTAATCAAAATCTGATGGTACGATTTGACAACCACCCAAGAGGATCCTCTGGTGAAATGTAATTTACAATTACAAAATGTCACCAACTCTTACTACTAGTCCATCAAGGGATGATGATGATGATGTGTGTGTGGACATGTGTAATTAATTACAGCAACATTTGGTGTAGTCGCAACATTGATAACCTTGCATTTCTGTCTCTCTACCTTCTACACGTGGAGTACATACACACACAAATACGATACATAGTAGATTAGACAATGGTGTTGTTTGACTTTAACTCTCTTTTTTTGTTTGATGCGAGGGATAACTGAGATTGTGGATTTTAATTGTTCGTACAAGTACAGCCTACGTGCTTCTCTCCACGCGTCTAAATCTTTGTGTGCTGTATTTTTATTAAAAGTGTGGGAGTTGGAGGACCACTGGTAAAATTTAGGCTGACGGGAGGATAGAAATACTGACACATAGAACAGTCTCTTTTTGCCAACTTTTTCTTTCTCTCTGATGAATCAAATTAATTCTTGCGTAGTGTAGTGTAGGAAAGAAACCGGTGCAATTCATTAGCAATTTAAACTGTGCAATATTGTACACATGCACTCCACCAGAAAAAAAAATAGTCACATAAAATCCAACTTATTCTCAGTAGAGCACAGAAAGATTTACTGTATTTATTTTTGTGCAAATATACATAATGCTAAATTTGTATGCAGGGGCATGTACAAAGAGAGACGGGTAGAAATTGGGAAATCCCTCAAAAAAGTTTTGTTTTGCTAGAAGGGATTTGGTTTATCCACAGTTTTAGTTGTTAAACATCCATCAAAAAGTGACATTTTGATTAATGAAATCATTAAAAAATGTAGGAGTCAATTGAATTGGAGAGTATGGCAGGATTTTTCTATTCATAAATTCAAAATTAATTATTAAGGCGAAAATCTTTGTGAATCAGAACAGTTTATCTCAATTTGGTTATCAATTAGGTCGGAAACTCAAAGTCCATTCTTTTCTCCTAAGGGTAAAATTTGTTTACAATGAATTGGTACACTCTCTCAAATGTGTTATCATGTATTAGAATTTATCATTGATAATTTCTCAATTTTCATTAATCCCAAATAAAAACCATCGGCTTTATTCAAGGAGATGTTGACACAATATCATTATCGTTAACCCCACTCAAAACTTTCAGTTTAAGGGGTTACTTTCACTCTGGCGAAAACTTCGTGAAAGTGAAGTGTCCGATGTTTTTTAAAAAAAATTAATATAAAAGATAATGATCACTATAATATGGTAATTAATGAAGGGAAAAATTAAAAATTGTGAAAGAATGCATTCAGAATTTTCTCCTGGAGTCCAACTATTGAACTGTCAATATAAATGACATTGATGTGAAACAAGTTGTAAAGATTTTCTTCATCTATAAATAGAAGACAAGTCCATTTGCAATTAATTACAAAAAAGAGCTGGCCACATATGTTCAAGATTTGCATAATCGCCCCACATTTCTCTCTCTCTCTTACTTGCACACACACAAGCACACACAGAATTTTGTCCATAACTGGAAAGATACTAGCACAAAAATATACAACAGTCGACCAAGTTCATGGTTATGTATATTAAGAAGAAGGAGAAGACTGTCAACATAATACCGTGCTAATGGGTTCTGTCTGATGATTGATTGATCAATAAAATCTTTCCTTGTTTTTAACCTTGACGTATTTTACTTTACGAAAAGATACACTACATGTACTAAAAAAGGAGAAAGAGAGAGAATAAGCTTCTGCATGGTACTAGTCATTTATTAAAGTTGTAGCTGTGAAGGAATGTGTCCTATTAGTGTAAAATATGGGCAAACAATTTAGAGGAGAAAAGAATTTATTTAGAAAATTCCAGGGAGAAAGTGTTATGTACACATATACACACACACAATGCATATAAAGTACCCACAGAGTGACACAGAAATCATTCTTCTTTCATAAAAAATGAATCAAGTTGAGATTATACACTTTTTTGTCCTGTTCCCGTACGCCGTGTTTTTGTAATGTACCATTTTAACCTTGAAAATTAATTCCGTGACATGGAGCCCAGATAGCACAACACACACACACGTCTACTTTTAATTCTCTCTCATTTATTCTAAAGAATTTCACGTCTAGTTTACCTCCCATACATGTCACCCACACAATGTTGTCCGGTTGTGTGTGTTTTCTGTATGTACGATAAAATGATTAATGTCAAAATAATGATTGACTAAATTTCGTACTTGGAGTACAATGTGCATTTTGACATGTAAGCTGGAGGAAATTGTTCAAAAGTCAATTCACCCTGTACAATACATAAGTACGCATACGGTATGTTGTAAAATATAACGTGACACTAACCACGTATTAAAATATGAATTACGTGCATTTCAAGAAGGATCATCTTTTTTTATTCACTCGCTTCCTCTCTCATATCATGTATCCTATGTCATATGTATAATTAGCAATTTAAATAAAATGCTGTCTGTATAAATCTGAATCTCGTATTTCTTTTCTTTTTGTAATCATAACATTACTAAAAGGCAATCACTGTGTATTTCATGTATTGTCAGTGTGTGTGTGTTCTTGGTGTGTAATGTTACGTGGTGTGTGTGTGTGGGTGGATCTTTTATTTATTTTGTTTCATACATTATTATGCGCGGACATTTAGTTTATTACATGATCTGTATAATAGTTATTAAGCAAGTTGTGTATATTTTATAATTTTTTTACGTATTTTACACGATTTATATATGTGTCAATGTCATGGAATCTAAAACATGTTTCGTATCCTATAAATATATGTATTGTATATATAAGATATCAAGCGGATCACATTATTTGGTTCATCATACCTCGGATATCAGAAATCAAAATTTTTTTTTAAAAAAAATTGTTCTTCAAAATAATAATACATAATATACTTAATGTATTAGAGAGATGATTATGCATCATAATATAATAAATCTCCTTCTCTTCCTCTTCCCCTCTTTTTTGTCTTTCATTGCGCCTTAATTTTGGTAAAATTTTCTCACTGTAAATGGTTGTGCTCAGACTCTGGACATTCTTCTCCCTTGATACTTTTTCTCCGGACTCGACATCCCCAGTTCATCCTACATAAACGGAAAGACAGACAAAGAAATGGAAATGTAGGACAAGAAACAGAAGGGAATGTTAGTGGGTGATTTAAATAGTTAAATGACATCCGTGCAAGGCACCAGTTCAACTCTCTCTCTCTCTCTCTCTGACGTACGAACAATACATGCACACACACACACAACTGCATCGGCGGATGATGAAGGTTAAAATCGTCATAATAATAATACTTTAGGATGAGTGTGGAGGGAGATACTACTCACCCAAAAATAATCAATGGAGGGATGGTGAAAGCGATGGAGAGGACGAAACAAGCTCCAATGAACTTGTCCAGAGTTCCCCTATAAATAGCTGAATAAATGGGACCAGCCGGCAACTGTGACACGGAATCTATGACCCCGATGAAGGCGTTCACTTTTCCAATCTCATCAATGGGAATGATTTTTGACACCTTCACACACACACACATACATAAATAGTTTATCATTAAATTCGGCCATTGGACAATGAAGGTTAATACACAATAATTTATGCCATTAATTTTTATTTTACCATGGAGCGAGCACATATGGTCATTGTGCCATTTAGTATGTCCACCAGTGGAGCTAAGATTTTTTTAATAAAGTAAAAATGTAATTAAATCCAAGAAAGGATGATTTTTAAGAGAAAGTGTGAAAGTATGAAAGAAAGTACCTAAATACATCATCCAGGAACTATTTGCCACAGCATAAATGACACTACCCGCAATTTGGCTACAACAAGACACAATTCCAATAAAGGCATCTGATATTCTCATAACTCGACTTAGAATTCCAGTTGACATTATACCCCCTGGAAAAGAGAGAGAGAGGGTGAGGGTAAAAATAAGGGCGAGGAAGAAATTGAGAAAAGAGTCACATTTTCATTTAGGACTGACTCAATATTATTATTTAATTTGTATTTATAGTGGATCCTCCTCCTCTTGCACCTACTCTACCACATGCACATATAATTTGATGATGCTGATTTACCAATGAATCCGGTGAGCATTCTGAATGTTCCAAAATAACCATAGTCTCCAGCATCCCAACCCAATTTGTAGCGAGCGTACAAGTAGAGAATAATTTCTTCACCTGCATTAAAGTTCATACACAATAAATTAATCTTTTTCTCCTCGCTTGAACTCACCTTCCATTACATACAAGCACTGCACAGATGTGTACAGATCCTCTTAACAGCCTTAACGTTGTGTGTAGAACCGCAGGTTAGGAAGGGAGAAAGGAGGAGAAAAAATCTATGCTCAATTTACACTAGGAAAGGGGAGTAATTTGCACGTGGAGCCACGTTGAGGAAAATTGGGATTGCAATTTGTGACGTGAGTTTCATATAAACTTGAACTAACAAGGTAGACAGGGATGGAGGGGAAGGGAAGGAGGGGGAGGGAATAAATATAAAAAGAAAAGTTGGCTGGAGTCAGTATATGATCTATATAAAGAGAGGAGAAGAGAGAAGAGGAAAACTCACCTTGTAGAGGAAACTCTGTACAAAAAATAACGGCAGCCAGAGTAATCAATTGCAGCCTCAAATTCCCTTCCCGTTTTTTGAAGAATGTTTTTGTGGACTCTGAGATATTCTTCACGTCAAAAATGTCTTTACAAATCTTGGTTTTCTTCTTACATCGAATCACATTCTCCTTCCGAGTATTCTTAATGAAAAAAATTGTGTAGGCAAAAGCAAAGAGATCGACGGAACCGGCAATTGAGAAGAATCCAATGAAGGAAACTCCGGACCGAGTCAAATACCCACCCACAGCCGAACCCAACGATTTTGCTCCTATCCTGTACAAACCACAACAACAAATTCCACTTGATTTCTATATAGTCATTTATATACAATCATTTAGTCTACTATCTGATCGTACCCAACATTAAATTTTGAACTACATAAATGGTGGAATTGAATTTTAAAAAATTTTAAAAACGTTTTTTTTTTTTAAAAAAGGGAAGAAGAAAGAATTACCGCAATGCGGTTGCAATTCCCATCCTCAGGGTACGATCTTCGATGGATGTCGTGTCTGTGATGTAGCTGTAGAGTGCCATACTGATCGCAGCCCCTGCACACACAACATAGACATCACAATTGTACATTGCATGCATTAACAACATATTCACTCATATGTATTTATGTGTGTAGTTGAGTGAGAGAGAAAGCGAAAAAAAGTTAGTGTGTTGAAACCTCGGCCTGTGAGGGAGATGGGGAGGGAGGAGATGAGGGCCACAATTTCAGCATTCCACGACCTGAAGTAGACTGAGAGGAGGAGACCAATGTACCGGATGATGTACCCGAAGAGAACCAGGAGCACGGGAAATTTACGACCGTATATGTCCGACCTGTATCAATTTAATTGTCTCCCTTTTTATACAACCCTTCTCTAACTCTTGTAACCCGTATCTACTGTACTGTACATGCACGTAACACATTAGATATATAGGTCATTTGAACTTGATGTTGACTACACTCTTTTGACTCTTTGTCATTTTATTCTGATTACCATGCTCCAAGGAAAAGGATACAGACAGGAGGGAAGACATTGTCTAGAATTGTTCTCCAAATATTCACGGATGAGATTAGTTTTTGTACTTGCGTTTCTTCATCTTTATATATTGACGTATTCCTGGATTCATTCAACGCACAATTAATTAAGTTTTAATTAAGTTAGAGTAGAATATATTTGAAGGGATAAAGAATTTTTACCTAGCTTGTAATTCATCACAGATTTCATCGGAAAATGCAAGATTGACTCGGCAGGCCTTTTCAAGGAGTAGGTCTAACATTTAATAACATATTTTTTTTATTAAATCATGTCTGCTTGTCGAACTAAAATCGCAGATGAAATTTCTTGATTTAAAATGTGTACGCAAGTAAAAACTGCACAAACTCACCTTGCAGAATAATATTAGCCAAAAAACTTGAAGCACTATGTACAAAAACGACGAGTTCGAGGTATGAGGCTCGATTCCCTGTGAACAATTAATAAAATATTTATGATTTTTTAATTTTTTAATACTTTCATCCATGTATCATTCCTTTGCCACCACTCGAAGAGTGGATGGAGTGTGTGTGCCGGAGAGGAATAAGTAATGAAAGGGAGAGAGGAAATTCCCCATTTTCTCTTCCAGACATAATAAAGTAACTCTAGGGAGGGTAAAGGAATGAAAGAGAGACGAGGAAAACGTCCAAATTTTCACCCGCAGACATTTTTCCACTTGTGAATACATTCTTTTGTGTTGTTTGAATAAGTAAAAGAGAAACAAGTTCTCTCATACAAAAATTGGACCGAGTACTTGTACTACATTCACAAGGGTCAAATCTTTTCAGAGTAAAATAGCAATGAAATTCGGACAGTCAAGATTCGACAGATATAGCACAAAAAAATTTTTGTTTCTTCCTTTCTTCTTCTTTCAGGGCAAATCTTTTTATAGCTTTCAATAAAATTGACTTTTCAATTTCGACTTGGACCCTTTTTGAAACTTTAGAGGGTCAGTAGGCACACAAAGTCTCAATAAAAATTTCCCATCGTCACAGCATGAGTTTTTTTACTGGAACGGACGGCTAAAGCCAAAGGTCGGGTGTGTTCAAAGAGATGTGAATTTAGCATAAACTGAGGATTAAAACTTAAGTCTGGATTATAAATCCTGGAAGGACAAAACTGGATGACCTTCAATATTCTACTTGACACACAGAGAGAGAATGTTTGTTTGTGTCCATAGAAGAGGATTTCGAACGAGTCTCATTCATTAAGACAACGTAGATTCGAAATTAAAAGAAGGACACTCCTTGTAAAATGTGTGAAATTTCAAATTTCAAATTCTTGACTGAAATTTTCCACTTAAAAAATGGAGCCGTTGTCCAGGTGTCATTGCCCCTTTCTTCGCTAATTAAACTACTGACCCACTGAGCAGTACTCATTCCTTTTTGTGAGGCTTGTAAATTTCCAATAACATTTCCTCATATTCACGCACAATGCAAATGTATTCACATTTCACACACACACTGTGTCTGCCGGTTCCACACGTCTCACTTTCCATTTACACTTCCCCGTCATGTCCAATAATCCTCGGAAAAAATCTTGCCGTAATTTTGACGGATAGCCGAGTAGTACGTAAACTCTTGTTAAATATTAACAAGTTTTCTGAAAAGTCACTCTGTTGACACGGGCTTGTCACTCACCTTCCCTGTCTTGTCCAGGATTTTAGCTACATTCTGAAATGTGTGTAGAATAGAAATAGTAAGGTAGAATGTGGATGACTTACTAAATTTTTGGAAACACGTTAATGGTTCGGGTGAAGATGATGCGGATGAGGGTACAGAAGTGGAAGTGATGGAAGACGGAAGATGAAGTGCTTGTTGTTGTTGTCCTACTGAAGTCTGAGACACGGAGCCCAGCTGAAGTTCTCCCTTCTCCTTCGAACTCATATCACGAATGAGTGGTGTGCCCAAGTCATTTATTTATCCACACACACACACACCACACAAACACACACACCAACTCTTAAGCTTTTCCGTCCGGCACCACCAACGACTCCTACTCACTCCCGTTATATTATTTTACTATTTCTCCACCTTTCTTACAAGTCCCGACGTGAGAGTGAGTGTGTGTGTAAGTATGTGTGAGTACTCCAAATCCAGGCACGTCAACCTATAAAAGTATAGCCATATTAACACACAAAGTACCGTCGTGGAAACCCCCGCTCGCCACTGTGTGTGTTTTTGTTTTGAGTTTATGTGTCACAAGAGAGAGAGAGAGAGAAAAGTCTGTCGTCGTGTCTCACATTAAAATCCTCCGTCGTCAAAACTGACGTTCTTTCACAATTTCTTTTTCTTGTTACAATGGAACTCCCACTAACACTCCAGACAGAGTCACAGTCACCCGCACCCAGACACACAGTTCACAGAATCATAGTTTGTAGTTTGTATTGTAGAGTGTAAAAAATGATTAATATTCGTTTTACTTTGTAACAAGGGTAAGTAGCTCGATACAAACTGAATACCGGATTCAGAGAAATTATATTTTTCTAATATTTATTTAATTATCCGTTTTTTCTCTCTCTCACAAACGTTCCAGTTCTTTGCTCCCAACTCATCACATTTAATTAAGATATCCACAATGATTTATCATCCTTCTTATCCTTGTAATTTTTTCTGTCTTGACTTTCTTGTAAAAAGCTCCAAATTTGGACACAACCACAACCATCAGATTCCTGGAAAAAGTAAAATCAAGATTAAAATTGCCAATTCAAAATATATTTCCTTTACACCCAATCAGCTTCATTGTACACAGAATATAAAAATGGAAAATAAAAGTAGCACACCAATTCTTGTCACAGCAGAAGCAGGAGGACAATAACAACACAGTACAAAGAAGATGGGACAAGGGAGTCAAAATTGCGTCTTGCTATGATAGGATATTAAATCTATTATGTCAGTTATGAAGACAAGCTGTGACTGCGAGGATTAAATAGGATTTACTATATAGAGATGCTTCTGTTTTGTCAGATTGTCCTTTTTTGCACAGTAGCGAAAAGAAAAAGAGTGAGATGAATGCAAAAGCTGTCGTAGTACACGAACACTAAATACTAAGTAATTTGCTATCTTATCTCGTAGTTTAATAAAGTTGTTTGTGTTGTCCTGTGTTTTGCATGTTAAGGAGCTACTGTACAAGATAATCAATTCGTGTGTGTTAAATGCGTCAATACAAGAAACATGAATGGATCAGAATCAAAGCATCCTGTACACACACACATCCACTATTGTATTCATTGTACAATTGATACTGTATAATTTATTATTATTAATAAATTTTGAAGGAATTTGATATCCCATGATCCAAAGCGTGGAACCATTTAAGTAAGGGATACAACAAGGGCAGTGACAAAAAAATCAATCACACACACATGACACACACACATCCATTCATTCCTCAACTCACTTTGAACATAATCTCCTGTTTCATTCCATTCTCGAAGAACACCACTCAGCATACATTGGACAAATCAAATCAAACATCATCTTGTGCTGTCAGCATCGGGATCGGAATTGAAAATTGATTTTTATATCTTATTTGAATTACATTACAGACTACCGTAAATCCTGATACCCAATCGTCCCCTTCCATACAAGCTGTGAATTACACGTGGCAATAAATTTGTCCTTTGTCCTCTAAGATGACAACTCGGACTCAAACTGGAATCCTTACGGTATTAATGTATTAAAATGTCATTTACAAAAAAGTCTCAAAGATTTTTGAAATTAATTCAACTCAGTCTAACATAATAAGAGTGAAAAGGCTGCAATGTGAAGTATGTTAGGGCGATAGAGAGTGGAGTTGCATGTCATGGTATCTTAATAAGATATTGTAAATTGTACACAATTTCAACTTTTGACGTCCGACAGACAAACAGAATTACAAACGAACTTGGCATTGGCAAATCCATGATCTCTCTCTCACTCTATACTCTCTCGTCCATGTATCATTTCTTTGTGTGTGTGTGTACTTTAGATTCGGATTTGCATTCAGATTATATCATCCAGCAAACACTAGGATGGTGGCGTCAGTCAACATCAACATGGTCGACACTTCACACACACACACCATCACAATTCCACGTCTGCAAAACTCGGGAGAGGTGGAACACGGGAAAATGGGAAATTGTATTAATATTATATTTAACATACATACATGGAAAGTGTTTCAACTCAAAACTTTTGGATATAATATGATAGAACAACTTCTTTCCACACACACACACATTTGCACACGCAAGCCACAATCTAAATCCCGAATCTCTTCACATGCATCAAAAAATACAGTTCTCTCCTCTCCAACTCACTCTGAACTGTACTGTGTACACAGTCAGGTACAGTCTAGTACACAGTCTAGGACTCAATATAAGGCAATAAAGGAAAAGTTCAGGACTAAGACCAGATTGACATACAACGCCTTGCAGTGTAACAGCCACTGCCGCCGACTGCCACCCGACTGTTCCAGGAGGAGAAGGAGGAGATTGTGTGAGTGTGTGTACAGAGGACTATACAAACTGCTCCTGTTCTTGTTTTTAATGTAATGTGTCGTGGGTTGAGACTTGAGAGAGTGTGTGTGTGTGAGTGCGTCCTTCTCCTTCCAGCTCATTAAATGTTGTTTTCAAATGATGCCAATGGAAAGGAGCATTTGCAGACCCTAAATCAAAACTTGCCTTCTTCCCCCTCCTCACTTTTAACTAGAAACTTAAGAAAAACATTTATTTTTCATTTTTTTATTTATTCATTTCCACCCTCTCTCTCTCTCTTCTGCCATGATTACAAATAGCGCACAACTTGTTCCCCTTTCCTTACATGACTGGTTAATGTGTAGGGGCATGTGCATGTGTGTGTGTGTGCACCTACAGATTTCAATATTGGCATTGAAGTTCATCTAAAGCCAAAAAAAGAAGATTATTATTATTAGTGGGAAAGTAGTGGAGATGAGTGGAATGGTGGAGGTATCTGTCTCTCTTTTTTTTCTCTCTCGACATGAGCAAACTTCTTTCACTGTTCCTTGAGAAAGTTATGTGTTGCACACACACACACACATTTCAATGTATATCCTCATCTGTGTCTAGCCGACAGCCTGTCACCAGACCATGCAGCATCAAACCTCCTTTTTTCTCACTGGGTCTTCTTCTTCTTCCTCCTCCTTTTTTTACGAACAACTTGCGGGGAACAGAGAGAGATAATCATTAACACACACAGTCAGGGTGTGTGTGCGTATTATAGTAGCATAATATTCCTTTTCAATACACACACACACAAACAAATATATTCATCTGGTGCGTCGTAAGAAGCTCTCTCTCTTCTTCCCTCTGAGAGGAAGAGTCTTTTTTTGAAAAGACTCTCATGTCTCATTCGTGTACAACGATTTACTCTGGCTAATTGCTTGAACTGTCATCACAATGTTCATCCAAATGTTCTTCATTATTATTTACCATTTTCTACTGTACATACCGTGTGCACACTTTTTTGAAGAGACTGGGAAAAGGACACACACAGACATAAGTATCTCGTAAAATGGTACACTAACACACACACATTTCACAATTTCCTGGTAAAATATTTAAAAACTATTGTACTCTTTCTCTTTACTACCCTTCCGTGTGTATGTGCATGTGTGTCTGTGAACTTTCCTCGTGTGTGTTAAATTGTCAAAGTTTTGTCCTCCTCACGTTTTTTCCCTATGGAAAGTGACGGGGAATCTTCTATAATTAATTATGTACCTATACCTTAATTGACTACTGTACTACTTTGACTTTTTCTTCTCTCCCCAAAGCAGCCAGTTCCAGTGTACGGAGTTCATTTATCAACTTGACAAATAGACTAAAAAAGAGAAAGAGCTGTGGGAATCCCTACACAATCATTCTTGATACATATTATATACCCTGTCATTGTCATACTGTTTACCACAGTCTGACCTTTGCAATACAATGCTGTCCTGGCACAAAGACACACACAGTTAAGGGATCCCGTGAAACCAGTCTGGGTGAGACAATAGCCTAATTTCTTTTCAAAAATATAAAAACTTGGGATTGTGCATTATTTAATGTTGTAGACGATACAAGTGAATGAGGAAGTGAGTTGTACAAGACCTTTGTCAAGTTGACAAAAGCCAGGAGAGAGACGGGGAGACAGGATGATGAAGGCAATATTTTCAACTACTCATGGCAACTTGAGTAGCTATGCTCTTCCAACTTTTGTTTTTGAAACAAGTAGACACTTGCTAATGTTGTGGGAAAGTGAGTGAAGGAGAGAGAGAGAGAGAGAGAGAGAGGAGGAAGATTTAAAGCAAAATTTTTGAATAATGATATTAATAATGCCTATATATAGTTGACTCACACTCTAGTGTCGGAGAATTTAATGAAGTTTGCAATTTAGTTACTTAACTAAAAGCAGATTAATGTAAGTCACACTCACACTCACACACTCTCTCCGAGACAGGATGAAAGGACTTGTGTGAATAAAAAAGTTTGTCATGGAGTACACAGCTGCAATATTATTATTACATACATTATAGTTGATGTGTGAGAAGGAGAGAGAGAGAGAGAAGTTTAATGGTTCTTGGTAGCCTACATTTTGAGCCTACATTTTACTAACCTAACCTTATGTGTCGTTGTAGTATAGATTCTAGATAAGATTGTACATGTATGGAAAAGTTTACTACTAAAAAATTGTCCTCTCTCCCATTTTCCGAGCGCCCATTTCCAGAGTACACACACTACACACCAAAAAGGCTTTTGAACTGGACAATGTGTCATGGATCTAGAATATAAAGTCCTAGTCAAACACTATATGGGTATTATCTAGCTAGTGTACATGCATGATTTTAGTTCGTGTGTGGAGAAAAAAGTTAGAAATGTAGGGAAAATGAGATTACATAACTACGGGGCTTAAAAAATGAAGGAGTGAAAGTCCTTTAGTCACAGGAGAGTAGATTACTAAATATTATACAACATACTTTAATTATTATTATATAGGGAGGATGCTGGAGAATCTTCACAAAATGTACATCAGTGTATTAAATCCTGAATGTTTTGAACCGACGACACAGAAACACACACACACAAACTTGGTGTAAAAGTATAATGGACCAATTTTAGACTGAAAATTTTGTGAAATGATAATTAATCGAGGAAAACCATCATCAACCATGAAATATGAAAGATACATTTTATGATGAAGGATGTGGGAAAGTTTGACCTAGATTTTATCCCATACACAATTTAATTCCCAACTTCTGTACTCGAACTACCTACTACAATGAACTGTGTGTGTGTGTGTGTGCTATTAAAACTGTGGTAATGAAAAGGGAATGCATTTACGATTACATCAAAGGAGGTACGTGTGGATTAAATGTTTGACTCACTTAACTTTTGTTGATTATGCCAAAGCGTGAGGAATGAAGTAAAATGTGAGTTTTAGAGAGAGAAAAAAGCTAAAGAGTGCACATGACAATTATGATGTGATAATTATTCCTAAAAATACTTAATAATATTCAGTTAATCACTTCATTTGAAAGATGCCAATTCTGCTCTCCTAGATTGACTCTGTGTTCAAAAATTGATATTTTTTCTGTAGAAGACAAAATTTCAGCAATAAAATTGTTATGAAATGAAATATTTAAAAGAGTAATTGTAGAATGTAAAATGGGAAAATAGAAAAAAGTATATGGGTTCATGTTTCGGATTTTCTATGAAAAAATAATTTCATTGTTCCCATTTCTAGTATGCTACATACGTAGGAAGTAATGTGAGTCTCTCCAGCATCATGATAATATTTAATTATATTTTGGGGCTGAAATTTCCTCTACTACGATGCATCAACTACTTGACTGTCATCATCTGATATTTTATATCGATTTGAGAGAGAGAGAGAGTCTCTCTCAGAGCGAGAGAAAAGAGCATGGATTGCATTTTCAACTTTTTACATTGCACTTCACTTGACTCATATGCCATTTCAAAATGGACTGACATACATTCTTCCATCTCAGTTCAAACGATTTCCCAACTTCTTACTTGCATAAAGAGAATCACAAATTGTTTTCCAGTGACTTAAATAACTCATTAAGAACTATTTATTCTGAAGTAATTCAATCTATCATCAATTGTGAGTGAGTGAGTGAAAGCTTTCAAATAAGAGAGTTTCAAACGATTGTTCTGTTTTTGTTTTTTAAATCAGTCAATGATTGCCACATGCTCTGATTTCTTTTTTAAGAAAAGGGAGAAAAATAATATGTACAAACATTTTAGTTTGTCTTGAGAATATACAGATATAATTTTATGCAAATATAGACTGTTTTTTGCTCTCTCCGTCCAGAATTTTTAAAAACGAATTTCACTCGTTTAGCATAAGCCGTTCTGGCCTTGCCTTTAGCAGTGGTTTGTTGTGAATAATACATGGAGGCATGTAATAGAAATTCTATTATAGAATAGTAATAGAACAAGTTCTCTTTGAGGGATACATACCAATGGAGTATTTCTTGATTCAGATTGATGGATTATCCGAAAAAAGAAATAAGGTTTCCCATCTCGAAACTCATATTCCCTTTCTCTCTGTCTACTTTTTGTTTTATTATTTTTCTTACTATGGTCTTCTCGGATGTCTACATCATCACATGAATGTTCGTGGAGAAAAGAGAGAGAGAGTTGAAAAAATTGGTTCAGAATAAATACACATTCCGCTCTATATTACGTACCTATACATAGAAAGTATCTGTAGTAAAGAATATTAGTGTATATACATGTATTTATGTGTATAAAATACAATATGTTTTGTATAGCTTGAAGATGTTTTGCGAAATAAACATGTAAGGTGAAGATCCTGTAGTCCACGTGCTGACTCCAACACACACAAAGTAGAGTACTCTACATATGTGTAGTACATATATGGAAAAATATTGTAAAATGATGTTTGGTACAAGTAAATGGCTGATTATGAATAAAAAGTTTAATATTAATAAAGGCACCTACATATGTACATGCACTATTCATGAACTTCCATGATGCTCTATACATACAATGTGTATTTATTTTATTCCTTTACGTTTCGGTAAAAAGGAAGAAAAGAGAGTGAGAGAGAGAGAGCACACACACACACAAACAGACACAGACACGGATGAATGAAAAGTCATAATATATCTGTACTCGAAAGTGTATTAAATAAATGGATGATGCGCACACTCAACCAACTGAAATTTTAAATGAATGTAAATTAAATTACAGTGCATAACCACAGAAGGAAAGGAAGGAAGGGGAGGATATTTTCCAGTAATTATTGTATGTATTTACCTTTTCAAAAGGATTCAATCCTTCTTCACACACACACACACACACACACACACTACATTCACTTAGTGGTGGAAACTTTGCATGTCAATAGAGTATAGGTAGTAAGTAGTAGTAGTCGAGTTGAACTTTTAACTATCTATCACTATTTATTACACTGTTGGTTGGTTATATTTATGTACTCCAGCCTTTTTGTAAGCTTCCTAAAGGATCCTTCAATGCCTCATCATCAGCTCAGGGAAAATTTGCCCTTCTTTTACTTTTTCTTGTGCGTCGTCAGTTGTAGTAGTTAGTTGTAGTCTAACTGCGGATCATGTTACTGTCTGTGTTGCTGAGTTACCAGTGGTAACTGAGCATTGTTACATCAGTCTCTGCCCCTTGCAGAAAGTTTCTTAAAACTCACCGTCACTCTTCCTTTGTCTTATGTCGACTACACATCATTCTTGAAATTTTTCTTTTTTAAAATTTAAAATTACACTACTACGTCCCAGGTTGTTCTTCTTGTTCAAGATAATTTAATGGAAGACTTTTTACATGTCTACCAAAAGGCAGATGATGATCACAAGGAAGGAAGTAATGGTTAAGCATAGCGTTGATTTTTTCTCCTGCTAATTATATAAACTAAGCAACTTGACTTTTGTGTGAAAATTTATAAATTATTCAGTGTTTCGTGTGGACTGTGGAAAAAATAGAAATAGAAGAAAAGGTAAAATTAAAATTTCAAATTAAAATTTTTTTTGAACCAGTAGAAAAGAAGTGTGTGTACAATATACAATGTAAGAAATGATTAAATTGTGGATCAGCTGGTGTTGACAGTATAATAGACACTCGATATGAAATCACGACCGTGGATTAATGACTCAATCATTGTCAAATCCAAGAGAATGACACTGATATAAAATTTAGATTTTGGTGCAACGTGTTTAAAATCAATATTATGAACATTTCTGAAAGGAGCAGAAGGAGAAGGAGGAGTTGGAGGTGGTCTGATTGTTGTGAATTTTAATCGTAGTGTGTGACGGTGAAATAAAATTTGACTATTTTGTGAGACTGGCTATACACAATTTTTCAGAGTGGTTCTTTTTTTTGAAGTGTATTTCAATTAAATAAAAATTGGATTGTGAATATTATAATTATTTATAATATAATATATTTAGGTACTCTATACTGGTGTGTACTGTGTTGTGTGTATGAATCGTGTGACAAAAAAAACACACACTAAGCACTGCACTCCAGTCCTCCTGTACTCCAGCTGCTCACAATACTGACAGTCAACTTTTCCTAGACTCTCTCTCTCTCTCTCTTTCGCTTCTCTCTCTCTCTCAACTCCACGTTTTCAGTCTTCATCGATCGGATCCCGGGATCATGTGGTCCTTGCATGCTGAAATTTGTGAACATCCAAATTTGTCAGCTGTGAAAGAGAGCAAATGACGACGAGGAGGATTCTATTCCATTTTTCTACACACGAAAATGAAGACTGTCGTCTACAAATCATCCTTTCTACTAATTCTACTTCCAATCCATAATATTTAGTGACATTAGTAGTACACACAGTTAATAGTCCAAATGAAATTCAGTCAAAGTTCAGAGATTCAACATTAAAAGCGAAGGAAGTGTGTGTGTGTGTGTGTGATTTGTGAATTTCCTTTGACAACACGAGAAAGAGATTTTCTTGTGACTTTTTCCCAAATTAGATTCGTAAAATATTATACACGTGTATTGTGTATACTACATACAGATTAATATAGAAAAAGTGACTGGGAAAATTAATCATGCAGAAACTACCTATTGTACTCCTTATCACCGGTGTAGCCTTCCTCATTACTGGGGTCATCATGGGATGGGTGGTCGTACCAAATATTATCGAAGATCAAATTGTGAAGGTAAGTTTATGTGGAAATTTTTGCAAAATAATTTTTTAAAATTCTTGGACTTGTTTCCAATTTTACCTAGATCTATGTATTTGAGTTAAAGGTGGTCGAAGGATTTTATTATAGGGACATAATTGCATCATCATTTGTGTGTGTGTCTAGAGGCATTTGACAACGTCTAATATTTACTACATGTTATGAAAATCAATAAATTTCTTTTGTATTTCTCTTTGTAAATACAAGGAAGTCTTCCTTGTGGGGAGTTGATCGATATCGAATTACTCATGATGAATCTGTTGTGTGACTGTGTGTGGTCTGACTCTGTGGTCTACTTTCTGACCTGTGTATCACAGTTTTGAGTTGACTCCTCTTTTCCACCACATAGTGAGAGTGTATTCGTAAATTTTGTAGAAATTAGATTTTAATATCTAATTAAGTATCGGTTACTATTTTCATTTGGAATGAAGGGTTAGAAAAGTAGTGGAGATATAAAATCCTTGTGTAGGATACAGCCGTAAGTTGGACAAACATTACAATTTGTATTAATTTGTGAGGAATAAATAAGGAAGTTCCTTCTGAGGACATGGAAGGTTGTCCAGTGGATCAATTATTAATTCGATTAATTCCTCCATTTTTTCATAGTGTAGGATTGACTGGAGGGGAGGATTTAATACATGTAAATCATTTCATGTCAATACAGAATATACGCAGTAGTACATAATTGTGGGGTAGGGGAATCTAATTAATTTTATCGATCAAGTTATTATCTATTACATTGTATTAAATTATCCTCTGGATAATTGACAGACAGGGCTTCTCAATATTCTACTTACTACTTACGTCAATTGTGTGGAATCCAGAAGATTTACAGGTTTAAAAAGACTTGACTCAACAACAATATTTGATTTAATGTGATAGACTGTTCCCATCATAATATTTACGTTCACGTTGAGGCTGAGCAACACGTTGCTTGCCATGAACTTCGCGCCTCTTCACTTCCCCTTTTCAATATTTAATAAGTACTTTCATACACACATAATAATATACACATTTGCTTCTAAGCTTGACTCTCGTATACAATTTTGACACTTTCGTTTTTATGGATTTTGTTGTTGAGAGTCTCAACTTGAGACATCTTTCTAATGCCTACAAGACTGAATAATTCACAGGGAAGAAAATTTGGGATTTAGAATGAACCAGATTTGAATTGAATAACAAAGTGGCAGTAAATCAACTTCTAGCAAGTGGACAAAAAAATCCAAAGCTTTTGCAGTATAGAATAAAGTTTATACTATAAACGCAAAGGTCAAAAATGAAAAAGTTGACACTTCCATGTTACAGTACCGTAACCACAATGAATAATTCAAAAGGATGGTCTGTTCCAACTTGAACACAAATATGTACAGTAATTATTCAGTTGTTCAATTTTGTTTTCGTTAAACAACGTCTCAGGACACAGAATGTATTAAATCCAACACACACACGAGGGATGTTAAAAACCTTTTATGGCAGGTGTACATGTTATTGCACTTTTTGCATTGTTATGGTTCATCTATTGAATCTGATCACTGATCAACAAGTTGATGGATATAGAGAGTGTTAGTCACTCTATATTCGTAACATTATTCAAGGTTAAATATTAAAGACGGAATATAATTCATCCTTTGATCTTTATGTGTATGACTATTTTCTAAACAACTTTGAAAAAATTCTAATGCTTTTAATAAAATGTGGTCAGATTCGATGGACGATTTTATGCTGATGAAAATTTTTTTTGACACCCATTTTTTAATTGATATTCCAGCAAGTCCAGATCCGGAATGGAACAGAGACTTGGGATAAATGGAAAGACATTCCACTTCCGGTTTACTTGAAATTTTACATTTTTAATGTGACCAATCCGTTTGAGGTTGAGAGAGGAGGGAAACCAAAACTTCAAGAAGTGGGTCCTTACGTGTACCGAGAAACGAGGAGGAAAGAAATTTTGAGTGTGAGTGCGGATGAGGAGATTGTGACCTACCGTCAATTCATTGACTACTATTTTGAAAGGGAAATGTCTTCTGGCTCGGAAGATGATGTCGTCACTATTATTAACATTCCATTTGCTGTAAGTATGGAGTTTTGTCTGCATTGAGTATTTATAATTAATGGGGGGCAATAATGGATTTTGGAGAGCTGGGGATGAAATGTCAATTCTTTGTATTTTGTGAATTTGTCCACTCGTACTTAAGGATAGTATGTATACGCATTTTGTGGGTGTCCAAATTTATTGTTTGAAAGGCCGTGTCAAAAATGGTGGAGAAAATTCCTTATGCCATCCGATTCCTTGTCAATCTGTACGTTTTGAGGTTTAAGGAAAAACTTTTCATTGAAAGGACTGTGGGACAAATGTTATTTCAAGGATACTTTCAACCTATGCTTGCCGAAATACAGAATCTCACTGGACAAGAATTAATGAAAGATGGAAAGTTTGGATTGTACTACGGAGTAAGATATTAATTGATTGTGTCATCATTTATTAATTGACTTGTTTGACAATTTGACGACATTTTTCTTATAAAAAATTAAAACTAACCAGACGAAATAATTTTGAATTGACCTTTTGCTTCATTAACCTTGGTGTAAACGGTTATTAACGTTTTTAGCTTCATAATTAAATACGGATTAAAATGGTAAAATGTTTTCAGAAAAGAGTACTGAACTGCTCATTATATAAAATCTGAAATTCCTGGAAATAATATAAAGAGAGAGAAACATTTCTCTCTTGAATACTGTGTGGGAATCTGCCATTACATTAAATTTTACTTCCACGTTAATATGTCTCTATATTTTGATTACTGCTTAATTTAGCTTCCTTCTAATTGTGCTACAAATAATTATGCAATGCAATATGTGTGCCATGTAATTAGAGGCTCACATTAACTTTTAACTGGGATGCATTAAGAGTGCTATATTGCTTTTGCTACAGTATTTAATTAAGTTATTCACAAATTAACAATTAAATTATTCTGCATGATATAACATAAAGTAATTACATGAATGCATGTTTAACTATGTTTGAAGGCTGTAGCCACAATGGTCAGCAAAATTAACACTGAATTAGCAAATATCATAGTCAATCTCCTTCGAGTGGCTTCCCGTGGAACGGAGTCTCTCATAAGAAGAAATATCCGACTGGGTGACTTGACCTTCCGAGGATTTGCCATACCCTACTATGCAGTACCTTTAGAAATAATCAGTAACCTTGCTCCAACACTGAATATCACGGTACCCGCATTACCACCAGAATTCCAGGGTGGGCGATTCGGGTTTTACAATGGTGTATGACACTTTTTGCACAAATTTTTTGTAGACATTGTAAAAATTATTACTAATATTGCACTATTTTAATTTTTGACAGTACCTAATGAATGTTTAAAACTGGACTGACATTTTTTTTTATTAATTCTTGACTTGACTCTAAATGAAAATTTTTAAGAATATTAATTTTTATTTTCACCATATCATTTCACAGAGAAATGGAAGTGACGATGGAGTATACGAAATTTACAGTGGCGTCCAAGGTGACATTTTTTTTCAGTTTTTCTGTCAGTGGAAAATTAGTATGTGAAATCAATTTTGTGAAATTGACTTCTCTGTATATACAGACACTTCAAAATTTGGACTGATTAAAACATGGAATAATAAATCAAGCCTTGGTAAAAATGATATTCATTGAAAATTATCAAAATTATCTGAATCATGTTAAAAGATTCTGTTTCTGAAATTGTAGACTGGTGGGTGCGCACACCTGGAGACTATTGCAATAAAATTAATGGTAAGCTTTACTTCCTATATTCATCTATTTTGTTTTAATTGACATTTTGACTAATAATTATAAAATAATTTTTGATTGAATTTTTATAAAATTCAGGTAGCGATGGTTCACTATTCCCTCCATTTGTGAAGAAGGATCGAATTCTCAGAATATTTAATTCGGACATTTGTCGGTCTTTGTACTTGACCTACGAGAAGCAAGTTAAGTTTCAAGGGATCCCTGGATACCGGTTCACTGCCCCCGACTCTTTATTAGAAAATCCCCGGGTGAATGGCGACAATCTTTGTTTTTGTAATGACCCGGATGACCTAGAGAATGGCTGTTTAAAAGCAGGAGCAATTCATCTTCAGTCTTGTAGAGACGGTACTCACCTTTTGCTCATTCCATAATTATTATTTCCAGTTGTAAATAACTGAAATTAAATAAAAAATTTCGATTCTTTTTTTTGAAGGAGCTCCAGTGACAATGTCGACTCCACACTTTCTCCAGGCAGCTCCAGAGTACGTGGACCAATCAATAGGCTTACGACCCACGACTGACCTTCATCAAACTTTTATTGATATAGAACCGGTAAAGATATTTCAAGCGTTCGTAGAAATTGTTTTCTTGTTAAATTATAAATTACAATCAAACTTTCTTTTAGAATACCGGTCTTCCACTACAAGCCAATAAAAGGATCCAGATTAATGTGGAGCTGAAAAAGTTGTCGAGCCTGGATGCATTCAAAAATGTTCCTGACATGTTATTTCCAGTATTATGGGGAGATGAGGTGGGTTGAAATAAATTCAGATTATCATTTAAAATGTACAGTAGAACTAAAAAAATTTTTTAAAAAATTTCCTGCAGTCTGCTGCATTGGACAAGGAAAATGCAGACGAACTGAAAAAGATGTTAATCACACCACTCAAAATTGTTGACATTGCCAAGTGGACAATTTTAGGGGTCAGTTGTCTGCTTATTGGAGCTGGAGCTCTGATCTGTTTTCTCAGGGTACGTCGAAGGAAACATGCCTATCAAACCTGAAAAGAACTGACAAATTACGCTCATCTCATCCACAAATGTGTATTACTTTGTTACTACTATTGATACGATAGAGTCAGTAGAGTCAAAAGTTAGCCAGGATAATTAAGCGCAATACTGTAGACTGTGAGAATAGAAAATGAAAATTAATTATCTATTTTCTTATTGTTGATATGTAGATGTTAAGTTAAAGTACTGAGTCGTACTCTGTGTAATCCAACCGCACAGTATTTAATGTAGTGTCAAAATATGTAAGTTAGTATCACTTCGATAAAGCTGGTTGCCTTACGTGTGATAAGACTCACTCCAAAATATATGAATGATTACGTAAAAAAGTAAAAAAACTTCCTATTTATCTATAGAGAGCAAATAGTTTTGATGTCACACACACAAATGAGTCATTATTACTTAAAAAATGTTGTTATGAAATTGCATTTTTGATTGAGTCAACGTTTTACTAGATATATTAAATAAATAAAAAATGTTATTGATTATTAAAACATTGACTGTAAATTTTAATATCCATTCGCACATTTGAAATGTACATTATTACATAGGGGGGAATTTGCGTCTATTTTTTTGGAAAATCCAGGAAGAAATTAGGAATTTAGTTAATCAAGATCAAGATTGGACAAAACATATTACCTGACACTTCCAAAATTTCCATGTTTCTTTTTTTATTCTGGGATGTGACCCCAGAAATAGTATATTTCCTGGAAAATGGTTTCACAATTTTTAAAAACCTTTGGTTGCTGTCACAGAGTCTTTCTTGCACGAACCTGAAAGAGAAAGTGACAAAATTTCCTACGTTCATACTGCTTCGAGGTATGAGGCTTGTTTGCAGTATAAAATTTGCAAATACGCAGTGCCAATGTAAACTTCCTAGCAAATAGGTTGTAAAATAAATTTCATTGTTGTAGATCCGTCCCAGCGTAACCTAGTTTGACCCACTGTGTATCTGAGTGGGTTTGAAGGACATCAAAAACATCTCTGGACATTTATCTGGATTTCTGGCACAATGAAATGTCATTTAAATCTCCAGAGAATCCTTTAATCACAGATGAATGAAGGGAAAGGATCATAAACTTGCCATCACAGACACACACAATGATCAATCCATTTTTAAACTTTTTGTTTGAGAAAAGATAGGAGGACAGCATATATTTTTCAACCCTTCGTAAATATGCATCTCAATCATACACAATGTATTATTAAGTATTTTTGAAAAATAGTTCGGATCCGACCCTCACCTGCACACCACATAAAGATAAATATGATTCAAAGGGTGTAAATTTTTATCTTTACAGCCAATCACCATAGATGTGTCTCTCAAAGGTACACACAAACAGATGACCTGTTGAAATATACCAATGACACAGAAGAATAGTCAGACGCTACCGATTTTTGAGTGTAATACATACATCCTGCATGTGTACTTATTAAAAAATCTCATGATTGACGTGGTTTTTACATAACATTTTTTGCAATTAATGGAAGAGCACGAGTCTCACAAGGAATTATCTGTTATTAAATTGATTAAGGGTTTAATCGGAAAAACACCCAACACACAGTTTTTAACCATGACCGTCATGTCGGTAAATTTTCTCTGTCCAGAAGAGGGAGAGATGCTTTGGGGTATTTGCAGAATAGATACAGGGTTTTGCAAAACCAAAACAGGAGAAAGATGAGTCTATTGTCCGATGTATGCCAAAAATATTGAGATTTTTCACAACTTGTCATTTTCGCAAAGACCCTGTGCACCCTGTCTCTCCTACTGCACACATTAGAAGGTTTTGTATCTGTTCTTGTTGTTGTGCTTAGTGTCGTAATCAATTGATAATAATAATTCTCATCTTTGGTCCATATACACAGTTATATGTATTCATGTGTATGCAGGTAAATTTGTCATCTCGGCACCTGATGTTCTCATATAAAACTGATGATTCTTTGACTGGTAAGACCCGGACTTAAAATATATCATATATTATATATGGATAGTAGAACTGACATTGATGGTTCAACATATTCCTTGCAAATCTACCAAATGACACAGTATTACAGAATTTTATCTATCATTCTGACGACTGTCCAGTTTTTCAGTTTCCACAAAGACATTCATCACCTCTCAGTCACACACACACATCCATTACAGTAGTTGTAGTGTAGTACAAATTTTGTAAATCATGGGTGTACTGAGAGGCGTCGGAATTGCAGGGATTGTAGTAGGTTAGTTATGAAATAAGTTATTGAGTTTATTCA
>WJFB01001664.1:0-28063 GCA_009870185.1 Pygmarrhopalites habei
GATACATGTCCAAGAAAATAGTGTCCCACATTCTGATCCATCACAAATCCTCGCCTGCACTCTGTCCGACCTCGACCCAACCAGCCCCATTTAAACTTGAATCTCCATTTAACTACAGTCCCAATTAGCGAACGTGTGTGTGTGTCTCTCTCCAGGAAAATAATACGCCTCTCATGTCATTTAAAGATGTCGATTTAAACTATTAGTAAGAAGGTTAATTTATTATCCCAATTCTCATTAAGCAACTCGATTATCTTCAAATAATAATTGGAAACCTACATGAGTGCATAAATAGATACAATGACCCTTCACGCACATCCCCTCATTTAGATAACTTTCTCTATGCCTTTTTCTACTTCAAAATAATTAACGATGCGAGGACACACACACACACACACACACACACATGTACACGCGAGGAGAAAGCTGTGTGACAAGAATTAAATGGAAAGTTTGTTGGAATGGAGTATCGTTCCAAAGCACAAACAAACAAGCACAAGAGAAAGAAAGAGAAAGACGGACATGGGACAAGAATAGAAAATTGGATCTGTGAAGTGGAACACCGAAATGTCCGATTCTCCTCGTCTCCCTCCCTCTCTCTCTTGTGTGTGTGTGTGTTTGTGAGGCCTGGACTGTCTACCCAGTCACAATCAAGTTTTCTTTATTGTGTCCAGTGTAGCTAAAGCCAAATCTTTTGTGAATTATCGTAAATTGTGCTTAGAAACTGGCTACCCTTCCTCTCCATTTCTATGGGGTCTCCTCTTGTCCTGTCTTGTCTCTCTCTGTCCAGCTTTTCCGTCTCACTCGCCCCTCACAAACCCTCAGGACAATGGGAAGCCTTGTGTCAACAATAATGAACACACAAAATAATCCACAAAAAACACAATTGTACACACACTCTCACTCTCTCTAAAGACCCTCCATTCCCACTTTGTCCCTCCCTTCATGCCATGCTCCATACCTCAGCGCAATTACAATTCCACTGTGCTTAAATAACCATGATTGTGCCTCTTTTCATGTGGACTTAAAAAATCATTTTGTACAAAAAAAGAACTCTTCTCTACATTTACATTGGAATTATTATTCCCTCCCATTTATACTGTTCATGTTTTTTGCAAAGCAAAAGGGTAGTCAGTCCAAGTTGAGGGGAAAATTTTTTCCAAGGACAAATTTTGCGGGGACTGGAAAATGAGGAAAGAGGATAATGAGAGAGAGAGAGAGAGAGGAAGATTGAGAATTTGTGAAGCGAGGAATAAAACAAAGTTTGGGAGATGGGGAGAATATGTAGAGGAAGAGATTGTCTCATCATGACTTTCCCTCCTTTCTGTCTGAGTTGTATGTATGTCGAGGTGAAATTAACTAAGTTGCAGGTTGACTGACTTGACTATGTACATGAATAGGAGGGAGAGGGGACTGCTGAGTAAAGTGTGTGGGACAAAGTTTGCTTATATCATATTACGTTCATCTGTATGTGTATGCACTGGAGTAATTTAAGTTGAGAGCTGGAGTTATTCAGAGATTTGTACAAGATGTACAACAAGGTGGTGGTAGACTATGGAGGGAGAACATGGGGGTCTTTTAATTCTCTCCTCCTCACTCTCTCCTCTTGGTGTTTGTGAGTGTGGGATGTGCCATGGTTGGAGTGGAATTAATTTGAAATAGGAAGACTAGCTGAATGAATGATTTGATTTGTGTTTTAAAAACGAATGTATCTACCAAACACACACTCACTCATTCTGAACAACCTTTCTCCTTGTGTGTGCCTCTCTCTCTCTCTATTCTATTCAATCTCTCGCACGTCAATTCCCTTGTTCCCCAAATGACGGCTTCTCCATTCAATGACAATCATTTAAGAAAACACTGAAAAGGAGGAGGAGAACAAGAGACGGAAACGTTGGTTCTACACATACACATATGTACAATGTCCCACACTTGAGAAACTTAAAATTCTCTTGTACTTTATAATTGAGGGGTGGTGGGAGAAGCAGAGGAAGATGAGGAGGGGACATACTATAAAAAGAAGACAAAATAAATCTTGAGTCAAATTTCTCCTGTTGAAACTAGTACAGAGAGTTAAGGACTTTAATTTTTTACTCATCAATTCTTAAAATATGACAAAGGGTGATTTTGTCTAGTCAAAATGATTATAAACACAACCTGTAAATACATGATGACATGATGTATATTTATTTTTATGGAAATGATCATTAAGATCATATTCCGGATGGGAGGATGTGTGTGTGTGAGGGTGGAGGGTGGGATGGTGAATGACAATCAATATGAGGAAGGGGAATGCTAAGTCCTACTGCTCTCTTAAGGAGTAACACACAAATAATGTGTAGTAGTAGTTGCTTGGGATCGTTTGGATGATTATTTACTATGTAAGTATTTGTGTGTCGTTCCAATTTTATTGTATTTATGTAGAGCCGAAGGTAAGGGTGGTACATACGACGGTGAGATATTGGGACCACAATTACTTACAATCCCATATCACCATCCACTAATCAGGGAGCAATAAAGCTGTCGAACAAAGTCTCACTCAATTATGGGCAACTTCAACTCAATCCCTAAGCTGCTTAACTTTAAGCATCATCATGTGGATCGGGGGAACCAGACCAGCACATCATTCTCCAATCTGACTCCCCCCTTTCAGATTATTCTTACAAAATATTCAATCGACAATAATCACGTGTCATCAACTACAACCCCACTCTACTCTCTACATTATGTACCTATCACAAGTTCGTGTAATTGATACTGACAAATACTGGCAACGGTGAAAATCCATTACAAATGTTTTAAAATGCACTCTTGGGCAGAGTTTGTGTTCAACTTATTTGTGGAATTTTAAACGTTATTTTGTATACTAATTTCTAGTCCACAAAATTACTTCATATAATTTTTTCTATCTCAAGAAGTCATGATAAGATTTTAAATAGGGAGAAAGTTACCCTTCAGTGACTTTCTCAGATATGCTTTCATCATGACTTTGGAAATAAAGCTCATGGTGTTTTGCAGGAAGTACCATACTTTATAAATTATAAGCGTACTTTTAATAATCAAAGAATGTTAACTTTATTGTAGGTGTACGTACATGCATCAACAATTTAAATGCTAGTTTAGTGTGTAGCACACAATATATTCTGACTATGAACCCATCATTTGTTTAAATTCTTAAAAAAATATTGCGAAGAAAATATTTTACAATAATAATAATAATATAATGTACTTGATAGAAAAACAATTCAAAATTTTAAATATCCGACCTTCCGTTGTATTTTTTAAATGTCCAACTTTCAAATGTCATGTTATGGACGAATTTGAAAATCAGCCACTTGAATAAAATCGTAAAACATTTTAAAAAAGACATAAAGATTAAAATAAATTAAAGTAATGTAGTATATTGTGGCATTACAATAATAGCCATTTTGTACATTAGGTAAGTTCTCTTAGACACCAATCATGAATCACACTGTGATGTGAATTTCCTTTTCAACCATAACACAATAATATTATAAAAATATCACTTTATCTCACATGATAATATATTGCAAATAAATTAAGTTATTTGGCCTTATCAGCATCATGCATCACCACCACATCTGACTTGGGATCATTACTTTGAGTGGGAAGAGCTTGAAAGAGAATTTGAAGGAGTTTTGTCAGGGAACCTGGAAGAGAAAATCAAATTTCAATCTTGGAGAAATTGTCGTTATTAAAAATTGTACGCAATGACTTTGGTGACAAAAATCTTACGCATTCCAGGGAGAACAAGTTTCAAGTGGACAAATATGAGGTATAAAACTAGTCCAAATAGAATGAATAGTAGACAGTAAAAGAATTCAATTTGGGGATCCTGGACGACAGGTGCAATCACAAGGAAAATTGCCATCACAAAGACAATGACAGGAATAAATATGGGAACCTTTACATAGAGCGTCCAGATAATAAAAACAATTTATTAACATATTCATCAGTAACTTTAGCTAATGTGTAAGTATCTTTAGCAGGATGTACCTTGAACGGTCGTGGTGCGTCAGGGAGTTTGAATCTTAACACTACAAGTGCAAGTGTCGTGGCTCCATAAAACATCCAAATGGCAAATCCAAACAAATCAATCAGTTTTTCAATGTCCAGGAAAACAGTGAGTACAGTGGCAATGATGGCCTAAAATACAAGTATTGTACATATTATCGTAAGGGTGATCGTCCTGACTTGGCACCATTTTCCTTAATGGACAATCCCATGTTAATTTAATAGTTATGGAATGCTAATGATGACATAAATAGAAACTTACATTGTAAGCTAGAGCGACTGACGGCGTATTTCTCTTAGTGTCAATGAATGACAGGAAATCCACAGAATGACCCTCCCGACTAATTTACATTAAACGATGACAAAAGTTAAGTACCGCTGAGACTGTGTGTATTTTTAACTGATTAAATACGTACTAAAGAGACGTGAACAAATGACAAAGAAAAACTCACCTCGCCACGAAACACAATCTGTTCAAAGGGAAAAAATGTAAGCTTTAATTCCAATGAATTGTGCAAGTTGATTTTTAACTAGGATTACTTATTACCTGGAACTTGTGAATAAAATTCCGTTTGCAGCACCAAATGTGGAGAAAGCAACTGAGAGAGGCATAATAAAAGCTGCTGGTCCGAGTAATCTAGCGCCGTACAACTGTATATAATATAAAATAATTTTGATCCAGTGTACATTTTAAGTAATAGAAATATATCCCCCATAATAAATATTGAAGCTAGTTACATTTCCAACGGATGGCGAAGTCATAACTTCTTGGGGAGACAAAATCGTGAGGAAAGATACGTTGACCATTATGTAGCAAAATGTGACGAGGGGAAGTCCTGATTAAATTACAAAATTTGTTAACTATACTCATTTCTATGTAAATCATATGTACAGAAGTTTTCACCTTTCAACTTTTTATCTTTCCAAGAGTAACTTACCAATGAAAATGGCTAGTGGAAGATTTCTGGAGCAAAATTACATTCAATTTAGTACAATATCATGTAGGATACATACATGTATAATTAATTTAAAGTTGATATATTTACACACCGATAAGGATTTTTCACTTCTTCCACCACTAAATTCAACTGATTCCAGCCATCATAAGCCTACAGGAGGAAAAAATTGTAAAAATGGACCATTCCTCCATTGTCTTTAATATTAGTGAATTATTACTCAGCATTGCATTGTATATAGAGGTTCTTACCCATAATCTGTAACAAAAGACGTTAAATTAGGAAATAGAATAAAATTCTTAGAATTTTGTAGATAGTGAAGAAATTGTTAGAATGTTTGTTATTCTCTTACCCAGAATAAAAAGCAGTGGCTATCAAATTAGTGGAAGCAAAAATTAGTGTATCGTTAATACAGACACGCAGGAACAAAGATAAAATAGCTTACACGCAAAGAAAGCCTATTTACCTATGGTTCCAAATTGCCATATACTTCCATCAAATCCAGTCTTTAGATACTCGGTTTTTCCTTTTTCGAGAAAAGAGACAAGATCAAAATTTTGTACATACTACTTGAAATTTTCATTCATTCTAGGTTTTACAGGAATTTTGACTCACCCATACGTATACTGTACACACCACCAACAATGATGAGAGCTATTGCTCCAAGTTTTGCCAGTGTAAAAAATATTTGAACTTTGGTCGCAATCTTGACACTGGCAATATTGATAAATGTGATGAAATCTGGCATGGAGGTCAAAATTAAATTGATTACTGATACTAAGATTAAATCCGATTTTTTGTGATAGGCGTAGAAAAATTAATCAACTTACAAATGGTGACGATACCAATGAGTTTAACAGCCAGTGAAACTGATTCTAGGGAGTTTACAAATGGTTCTACAGAGTATCTTGCAAATGCTAGACAGATCACTGCCATCTCGGCCGGTTTCAGTAGGCAAATAGAAGTCCAAGCGAACAAGAAGGAAGGAATTGGTCCAAATGCCTGTGTCACAGAAAATTGCACTGTTGGATGAACTCGGATTTTAAAATAAATTGTAGGGATCAAAAAGAATTTTTGACTCACCGCTTTAAGATACGCATATTCACCTCCACTGTCAACAATGATTAAAATAAATATCCATTAAAATGAAAAGCACTGAAAACTCGGGGGGAAATTCTTCCGGGAATGCAATGGGTTTTTACAAATAAATTAAATTTTTCCAGTACCTTGAAGGCACGACAGTTCCTAGCTCCATATAGACGAGTGCACCTTTAAATTTGATATTTGTGAGTAAATTTAATTAGTGTGCAATTATCATAAATCATGGTGAAATTTTCCTTCAGTGTAAATACGAGAACTCTTAGAGCAGTAAATATGGAAATTCCCTTACCAAATGTAGACAAAAGACCACAGGCACCCCAGACAACAAGACTTAAGCCAACAGAACCCGTCTTCAATAACAAATTCCCTGGAGACACAAAGATCCCTGACCCTGTAAAGAATTTTTAGAAAATGTAAATTAGAAATAAGGGCATTCTAGGACGGACTCTTCTGACACACTCACCAATCATGGAACCAACGATGAGACTGATACTACCAAGGAGGCCAACCTAAAGGTCATCGAGTCATAATTTAAAAATGTACCATTAGTTAATGAGATTAATGTATTTTTAATGGAGTACTTAAGTGCCCTCACCTGCCGTTTGAGACCCACGCTGCCATCTTCATTACCAGTTTCTTTGGGGGAAGGGGTGGGGCCATTCAGACTGGCCGAATCTTGGATTTCAAAAAATATATATAAAAATGAGGAAATATTGGACTATTTTGACCAAGTGGATGAAATTCTGAATTGAAACAAGACTCACGAAATCCTAGATTCGTATTTCCGTAAGTCCTATTTTCCATTGTTGCTGGTTACAATTGGCTTTTTTCAAAGATATAATTCGTCGTCCTTGTAGAATAATTGCTGTTGCTCAGGATCCAAAAAAATGTTGGTACTGCCAAGGGTATAGAACATATCGGTACTGCATCGACTGAGTAAACCTGTCACTAAAAAATGAAAGTAATCAATGACACGCTGAATATGAACTTTGTATCGCATGGGAAAAATACAGAATTTGGTGTGGATAGAATTTACATTAGAGTAGTAAACCTGTCTAGGTCGTAGGTAATCTCAGATAGGTATCAACTATACTGTACTTAAATGTTCATGTGAATACTTACTCTAGTTTTCTGTCAGAATAATAATAGTTCAACGAAAGTAGCATAATAATGTGGTTACCTATAAAGTGTATGTAGGTTGGGTTTGTTGAGGTGGTAATGTATTAATGAGAACACACCATTTGCAAGTACAATTTTCTGAATTTCGATTACGGAAGGAGTCTAGTGGTAGTTTTAGATACTTGCATACAAGTGGTATCATTCTAAACTGTCCATCTTTTCACAGTTCTATGTAAAGGTAATTACTAGACTGTGTGTAGCCTTTTCTGTTACGTCCATATCTTATTAAATAAGGCTTATTTAAATGAGTTCGTAAGAATTACAGGACAGACTGATAAGACTGATGAATAGTAATTAACAAATTTTTTTTGTTGGGAAGATAAAAACTACAAAGTCGGAGAAAAAGGATGCTAATTTCATACAAAAAGATATTGTATGTATCGTATCTTGATCTTTAGTAGAATAAAATGTTCATGGCACATTGTGCAATCTTCAAAATATCTTAATATTTTTCAAAAAATGACATGGAATTATCCAATGTAGTTTAAAAACTGGATTAGAGGAGTTTATACGCTGATTGTAGCTAATTTACCAGTTTGATAAGTGCAATACTCGTAGCATACTATTTACATGGATGACTTATCTTGGATAAGTAAAAATTAATTGTCGACTAGTAGTTTAAAAGCACAATGAACAGGGAACAGGGTAAAATTAACTAAATAATGGGAGAAAATATAGTACCTTGTATTTAAGCAGTGCTCACAAATTTATAAGATAAGCACTGGCTATTGAAATAACTTTGAGCTCAGATTCTCCGAGGGATGAGGACTTTTTAATACATTGTTTTTGGAAATGCAATACGAAGAAAAAATTTTTTGGTTGAATTTTTACAATAAACTTATGTGCAGTGTAAAAACGGAGTAGAGACACACAGTCCAGTAGTTTGGAACTGACCAAATGAATAGAAAAGGTGTTTAAATCATTCATCATAGGTAGCTGAGTTAATTACCTTGGGGAAGTCAGGAGTCAATATAATTAAATGAGGGATAATTTATCTGACTAGTATTTCCCAAGATTCCCTGTTTGTCAGTTTGTGTGAAGACATAATTAGGAGTTTGCTTAATGAGAGTTGTCTACTAATAGTTTAAATATACATCTTTAAATGACATGAGAGGTACATGAGAGGCGTATTATTTTCCTGGAGGGAGACCCACACACACACACACGTTCGCTAATTGGGACTGTAGTTAAATGAAGATTCAAGTTTAAATGGGGCTGGTTGGGTCGAGGTCGGACAGAGTGCAGGCGAGGATTTGTGATGGATCAGAATGTGGGAACACTATTTTCTTGGACATGTGTCCAAGTGACGAAGGATGTGTTCAAGTTGAGACTAAACTGTGGACTCGTAATTAAGAATGCATTAATGATCTCCTTTCCATCTCTCTACCTCAGACACACACAGTCAAGGAGAAAGTTTGAGGCTTGTAAGATTTGAGAGATGCATGAAATGGCGGATGTATGTAAGTACGTATGGTATATAGTAGGGCTATAGGCATATAGTGTGGGCTGTTTGTTCTGGCTCAGCTGTAGTGGAGAACAGATGACATTCGATCGGGTCGGTTTTTCTAATTGTTACTTTGCTGATACGGTCTTCAAGGGTGTTTATGACAAATGATTTAGGTATTTAGATAATAATTTAATTGGTTTACATTGTATTTTGATTTTTAAAAATGAATTATTCTTTAACTAGATTATTGTTAAACGAGTAAAACTGAGATAAGACCAATTAACAGTACAAAAATATAGTCTGTCAGTATCAATCGAGAGAAATAAAATAATATTGAGTAGGTATGAAGTAAGTATGTAAGTCGATTTCGGTATGCAGGTATAGGGAAGTTGGGGTTATATTGTAATACATATAACGTTGTTTTCTTGCTCAGCTGTAGTACAGTCGGTCAACGTCCTTGGTTCGCTCTTCCCGTTTTTCCTCTCTCATCAAAATTTTCAACATTTGTTCATCAAATTGTTCGAAACAGTCAACTGAGAATTTCCTGAGAGGTCTCATCACCCTCAGAACCATTCAATTATTCCAATTTTGACTGTGGAATTGAAAATTTTGCTGGGAAAAGGTCTCAACACTGAAATTTTACTCTGATTCCTGCAAAAGAAATTTTTTTTGGTGTGGTGGTGGTGGGCTTTGATTGCAGTATCTGGGTGACTTTTTTCATGAGAAAATAGAAATTACAGACTACTCTTTCTACTTGGAATACAGATCATGAGAGATTTAAGCAACAACAAAAATCAGCTGGAGTGATTGATATACATCATAATAAATCTTTTAAATGTTTAGAATAGTATTATTATAAAATACTGAGTGTGTATATGGGTGCTTCGCTGCATTCAATGAAACAGATTCTGCGTTCAAGTTGACGTTCGTCTTCAATATATACGACCCGTATGCAATAAGGTAGGTAAAATCAATATCAACTTTAATGGAATATTAATAATAGACAGTTTGAGGAGGTGTGGATGGAGATAAAGTACAATTAGAAATTTTTTTCAAAAAATTAAACATCATGGTAAGCCATCTACTTTAATTTTCTTGTTGTTGTCACTTTGACAGATTTTTTTAACTTTTGCTAAAAGTTCTTTGTCATCTACACAAAAGTTGCACAAAATTATCTCTATTCTTCTTTTTTTTACTACTACTCTCGAAGGATATGATCTAGAAGTTAGGTTTGTTGAATATTTGATTTTTGTTCGAATCTCTAAAGAGATATTTGATGAGTAACATGTGTCTATAAAATTTTGACCTATTTTTTTGTATGAGGACAATGTGTGTGACTCGTGGTTATTACGCACACATCCCTGTAGAGGTCAAATGGTACATGTTACCATTCGAAAAGGGATTATATTTCTCACTCAAAGTTGTTGCTTTACCAAAAATTTGTGCACCAAGTAAGATGTGTGTAGTATGAACTTTCACGTTTTATTGACTGAATGTTCGTCTATTTGTGTGTCTTTTCAGAAGTTGACTCTTACTAACGACTACTGGTACTTTTGAACTTTGTCTTGGTTCCATTGCCCATCCCACAAATAAGGGGCCAATACTTCTTTGGAGAAACACCAACATCAAAATTATTATTTGGAAAGATGAGGACTGAAGCTAAAGATGGGTCATTAGAACCGATCAAGTATGAGAATCGAAGAGTAGGAAGTTCCGATACTCCAGTGAGTACTTTATACCTAGAAATGAGTATAATTGATACTGAGATGTTACTACAAAATATGTGTTTTGTGACACGTTTCAGAATGAAATTCGAGTGCTTGTGACGGGCTTTGGACCATTTCGAGAGCATCTAGGTAGTTTGACATGCTATTTTCTCATCTTCAACTTGTAATACTAATAGTAATAGGTAGTTCATCATGCAACATTTTATAATTTGTTTCATTCTATTTTGTAGTAAATGCAAGCTGGGAAACAGGTCAGTATATTATACTTTCATTCAATTATTCTAACTTGCAATATTATGACATTATACTGCTTATTTACGTACATAAGTACATATAAATAATTTATTCCATTTGCGTATTTCAGTTCGTCTACTCATGGATGAAGATATAAGACCTCCACAGAATTTAAAACCAGGAACTAAAATCAAACTCACTACACTTCAAATTCCTGTAATATATCAATATGTCTCTGACCAAATGGAGCAGCTGTGGGCCAAGCATCAGCCTAATGTAATTTTCACTCTTTTTGAAAACTGTCTCTACTGTTAAAATTGCTATTACAATCATTTTTAATTTGTACTTTTAGTTGGTGATCCATGTGGGAGTCTCCGGTAAGACTCTATTTTTGACTTTAAATCCCATTAATGTCTATAAATGAGTATAGCAATGGTTCGAAATGGATATAATATTTTACCTTTAGGTATTGCAACTGCTATCACTCTTGAACAATTTGCACACAACCAAGGCTACTGTTCTCCAGATATAATGGAATGCATCCCCCATGGAAGTGTTTGTGTTGGAGGTGGTTGTGACCTTATCGAATCTGGTATGTAAACCTTAGGCTCTACTAAATTATGTACTTGAGTTATTGACAACTTGGATGTAGAATGGATGTGTTAAGATTTTGTTTGTGGGGACTCAGGTTTTGACATGAAACTGGTAACGACAACTTTAAATACGACAGCTGATATGTCGGGAGTCGTAGCAGAATATTCTTATGATCCAGGACGATACTTGTGCGATTTTACTTATTACAAATCCCTTAGTATTGACAGCGACCGAACAGCATTCATCCATGTACCACGTCTAATTGTAAGTTGAATGATGATACTTTCATACTTTGGTTTCACAATTTTGTACTTTAACAATACAATCAATAATGATAATGACAATATTTCCAGGAACAAGGGGGGCCTTGGGGTTCAAAAGCCATGGCAAAAGCAATTAGAATCTGCATCACTGAATTTTTACGACAGGTCTGTGAACAATAAGGAACTATGACTGTTATACTAATACTGATGATAAATGTCAAAGAAAGAATTAATTAATTTTGTTTTTTAACAGCTCCAAGAAAAAAATTTACTGGAAACACCAGCTCAACGACGACCAAGACCAGTCGAACTTCAAGATAGACAAGTGAATGTGCAAAAAAGAGAGCCTTGACGTTAAGCCCATAGGATGAGTCTGAATTATCGCCCAAAAAAAATAGCTACAGCTTGAGACAACAGAATAATATATAATAACCAATAGGCAACAATAATTTTTCTATCTTTAGCACATCTACGAAATAAGTATAAAATATTTAAATACATAATTAATTACCTTTACTACTAAATAATTATTATTACATTGTCGTTTTTGTAGACGAAGAAATTCGATTTCTCCATTTCTCACCAGCCATAGATGATACACCTACAATTTGAAGTTGTAGTGTGTTAATTTTACGGTACTACTATTACTTATATGGTGAATTGTGGTAGGATTACTCTTCGAATGATGTTGAATTAGGTGCATTTAATATAGAAGTATATAATAACATATACAAGTTGTTGAATCAGAGATTTTGTAACAAAGAAACACATCCTTGTACGAAAATAGAATATGTACACACAACAAGAGTTGTCATGTTTGGCATTTTATATGCGTTTTTCAAACAGCTTTCAAGGTATAAAAGTTCTGTAAGAATGAGGTATATTACATCTATATATCTTTAAGAGGACGATAATAATATCTAGGTAGAAAGTCATCGTAAGGATAAAGTGAAAAATTACTACTATTACATAAGTACATGGCTGAGAACTGTGTGTGCAAACCACAGTTTAATATGTGTGTATTGACGACTTCCGTTCTTATTACAAGGATATTATCAACGTGTACTATACGTTGAATGTAGACAGTAGATGTTGACTTAAGACTTAACCTGTAAAGGTACGAATCATTATTAATAATTAATGTTTCTTAATATTCTTCTTGTATTTGTTGATTGGATTGGTCAGCATCATATATGCATTATGTCTGTGTGTACAAGGGTATATATATGACTGTAATCTACACATTGTTGTAGGATATCTGTGAGGTTGACAATTCCAAATTGTGTGACCGTTAACTATAATGATTTATGATGAATGATCGAGAGCTATCTAATGAGAAATTGTGCTCCGAATGAGTACATTTTTTTAAAAATCCCAAATACCTGATATACCCAAAATTCGTACTCATTCGGAGCACCAATACAAGAGCATAGTTTATAATTAATGAATTATAGACGCAGAGGAAATTGAAGCCAATTATTAATAATATCAATGTTGCTACTATCTATACGAATACATGTGTTATTAATATTATTACCTAATATATAAAAAAGGATAATGGTTGTTGTTTCTAATATGAGTGTTTAGAGAAAAAGGAGTGCAATTCTGTATAATGTAAGACAACTATGAAATCAAAAAAAGAGATGTGTGAAACTGTAAGAATAGTGATTGTGTACAAATATGTACTTGTAAATTATAAGATGTAATATACAATGCACAATTGTTCTCGTACGATTTATAAAAATGTGTGGAAGTGTGTGCGTTGTGTCATATATTGGATATGACAACTTTTTGTAAGAGTTGAAGAATGAATGTGGTATTGTATATTTATTATTTATTTAGAAACTGTTCCACAAGATATTGTTATATAGAACTTATGTACTACTGTACTACTAGTGTATCATAATGAATTAAGAGTACTGTACTTACTAGTAGATACAACAATACAATAACTATTGCTAAGTTGTTGATTGTTGATTTTTTAAGCTGATAATACATTCACGACCAGATTACAAAAAAAAGTTGAGTTACAATATAGTCGTCATCCATGATGTAGAATGATTCTGTCATTTTCATCAACATGGTTTTGGTTAATGTGTACCATCATCACTGTGAATTTGTACATTTACCTATATAAGCATTTGAAACGTATTATTATTATGTACATGTAGGTTTGTCTACTAATACCTTCTTAGTTTAATAACTAGAAAATGGTTGATTATACTAAGTTAGCATCACTAACTACATTAGTTAGTAACTAAGTATGTAGTTGTATATTCGGTTTAGAGAGAGCTTTAATGAGTATCATGTTACAACAAATGCAAAAAATAACCAAAAATCCTTCATCACTAATTATTATTATGTAGTATTACAGTACATGGAATGAAGCAAAAAATAATTAATACTAATTATTATGATACCAATAATAGTATGTAATAGTTAATAATAATTAGCTACATACTATAGTAGCACATAGGCGAATAGCTAAAATGACAAAATTGTTTTTTGCATCGTTTTACTGACAATGGGGGTGTGTGTAATGGTTACAATTTGTAAAATTCAATAATGATACTTATACTGTTTTTGTTTGTTATTGTTGTGTGTGGGTATTTGTACGATTCACTAAAGTAGACTTCTAAATCTGACTACATTAACTAATTCAGATTGTTTGATAATAATATATCGACTGTGATTTTAAAATGAACAAAATAACGTTTTCATTTCCTGATTTCTTAAAATTAAGAAGCCAACTTTGGCTATTGAGCATATACAATATAGACCGAATCCCTTCAGGGATGAAACAATGCATACAATGTCAAGTGGAATTGACTCAAAAGACCATTGGAAGCAAATTACTTTATTGACTTTGATTCGTATTGACAGTTGTAATAATATCAATGATATCATAATCTTAACTTGGCGATAGGTTGTTTGTAGATGCACAAAATTTTGATTGAAATTCTGAATGTCATGTAAATGCATACTTTTTTAAATGCGACTACCATCCTATTAAGGCTGATTTGAAGCCTTTGTTACATACAATAATTTCTAGGAAAGGACTACTACTGACAATGTTTAAACCATTTGCAATAATTCCAGGTAACCAGTATTCATCAGTTAACCTGGACCATAAGGCTTTCAAGGTTAACATCATAAAGTTACCTAGTAAATGAAAATATATTGCAAATTGTTGTCTTTTGTCTTCATAAGTTGGAAGTTTGGGAGATCCAAATGTAGCCGAGAATTTGATTTCCCGTATACATGAAAGCGGACGCTTGAATCACTCGTTGAGGAGTTTAACAATTTCCTGTTCAAAATCCTGGAAAAATACATTTACTTTTATTATTATTTTGTAAACATTTCATAATAGAACAGCTATTTCTTCCAGTAGATAATATTATTTTGTATATTTATTTTGGACTAATACTTACATTTGGGTTTGTCGATGGTCCATATCGCTTCACTACTTGTCCTTTTTTGTTAATTAGAAATTTGGTGAAATTCCACTTGATGAAGTTTCCAAGAGTGCCTCCCTAAGATTCAACAGTAAGGTGTTCATTATTTAATCTGCATTTTGATTGTTACTGTGTTATGTAATGTATGTACACAAGAAAAAAGTTCCATCATCATTATAAAACCGACCTGCTTGCGCTGCATGTACTTCCATAATGGGTGTGCGTTACCACCGTTGACTTCAATCTAGAAATTTTTATGTGATTGAAAATGTTAGTATTAGAGCTAATAATGAATAAGTAGAATGTTTGAAGAGATCATGACTAACTTTCTTCGCCATATCAAATGTTGCCTTGTATCGAGTGCACACAAAAGTTTTGATTTCTTCTTCAGTGCCTGGTTCCTGATTCATGAATTGATCGCAAGGAAATCCCAAGACAGCAAAACCCCTGTCTTTGTATTTTTCATGAAGTGCTGACAGCTTATGAAAACAAAAACAAAAAGTCATTCGATTGTCATTGTCATCAAAAATTTCATCTGGGGTTTCTCAAATTTTGTGTAGATCATATTTACCTGTTCATAATTGGCCTGCGTATAGCTTTAAATTTAAAAAAAAGAGAGAGAGAGTTATTTTTTCAGGAAATCATGACTACGACAAATAATAATTCTATTAATTCTATAGTGTAAGTAGTACAATGAAAAATAATGTAATCAAAGCTGCATACCCACACTTTGTAGCTACATTTACAGCAACCAACACACGATCCCTGGAATTCCGAATAAATATTTACAATTTGCATTGACTGTATAATAGTACATACATGTAAATTTGTGACAGTAATTCATGATCAAGGCTTTTTATCATGTATGCGCAATGTATCAGAATGATCTAGAATCCTTATTACTTGTATCTTTCCATGGACTGTTCCTTTCCATCAATGTCAATGTATGAAAATTCATACACGGATTTTGCCGTCTTGTCAAGTGACGCCTGTAAATATAATAATAATAATAATGAATCAACTATTATTGATTTGATCGCGTTCATACTATATAGTAATGGAGATGAATTATTATAATATGAACAGGATACTATAAAATCCGTATCCGCATCTTTTCCATGCTATCAAGTAAAGTGTGAAATAATTAAAAATGAATGACGTTACCATTTCTGTAGGATTAGTGGAGAAATAAATTCGAGAAGACAGAGAAATGATAGCTGCTGCTGTGGCTGTGGTTAATACGCCTTTAGTAACACTTCCGCCAGCTTAAATTTCGTCAAGGTTCGTCAAGGTGAATAAGAAAACAGATACAAATTTATAAATACATAATACAAATTTAATGCCAAATGTTTAACACTCGAAAATGTGTATAACAATTAATCGAATGTGACAAAGAATTACTCAATAAGATCAACAATGTGTCTGACTCACCTGTAGTAATCTGCCTTAGGTATGACAACCCTATCATGCTACTAAATTCAAGTTGAGAATAGGTTTGATCGCAATTAAATCTTGCAGTCTCATCCTCCTATCTCCTATTCAAAATCTGTAGTCGCGCCCTTAGCTTTCTTCTTTGTCTAACACTTTGGAAATTCCAAAGTTTGTCACTGATTATTAGTTAGTTTTGAAGGACGCTGTAAACCTGATGATTATTGGGAATCTCGTCACCAGAAATGACTTGAAATTAAATAATTACTCTTCTGCGTCGTATATTCCTATTGTACAACTATGGTGCTAAATTCATTGTAAACTTAATGTGCACAACAAAGGCACCAGTAAAAATTAAAATACGAGTCTCAACATATGCTTATTCTATTGTATCCGCATCATGGAATTTATCATGACAAACAAATATTTTCCATTAATTTACAATTCAATTCAATTAAAAGTAGTATAAAAGTTGGAAATTTTGTCAAATGAAATCATATCCAATTTTCTCCTCTTCATCAGCTCTCATTTTCATCCGAAAAAACATACAAAATCTACAAAAACCATGAAGGCTGCAATCTTCTTGAGCTTGCTACTCGTTGCATTGGTCGCAGGTGCCCCCAACTTCGATTCCACTGAAGAAGTTGACACTAACGACGTAAGTAAAAAAATTATTCTCATATCTCTCGAACATTTCAAATCCATCTCAATTATCAACTATTGAACATTTCAGAGTGGGAACGAATTCAGTGGTGAAGAGTATGATGATGAACCAACGGAAGCAGAGGAACGGTTTATGTTCAATATGTTCGGTGATATGATTCGGAAATACCAGCAGATGTTAGCATCACTTTTTGGACAACTGAGACCCACAGCCGCTCCGGCCACAGCTTCACCATCTCCAGCTACTACTACTCCCGTTCCTACCACAACACTATCACCATAAACATTTGGTCAAAGATTTTCATGATCCATATTATGAATAAAGTCACCCTTTCCTTTGTAAAATTTTGTCTTTTAACCAAATTTTCAATCATGAGATTGCCTCAGATGTAACAACAATTTTATTTCCATATTCTGATGAAAAAATACATGATGAGGTAAATATTCATGTCAAATCTCACTACATGCATTTAATAGTCGAACTTGGAAATAAAAGCCGGATCTATGCAAAAAAACAAGTTCAAGTGTTGATCACTGATACGTGCACTTGTGATTGAACAAACAGACGACACAACGGTAATACATACACGGCTTTTATAGACTAGCAAATTAATTGATTATGTACATAGATATTGACAAATGAAGGTTGGACACAGTGTCCGCTGTTGTGCCATAAGATTAAGAAATATTTGTAAGTTTGAGCTGACACTCGAGATGGAATGCTCAAAACCGGAGAGAACGGTTGGGCTGGCATTCTATTAAAGATTCATTAAGAGTAGCCACACACTTCAACTACAGTACAGTAGTCATTAACACGAAATCATTGGACTGTCAATTAAACTGATAGCAATTATCAATTAATAGTATTGACCAAAAATAGTATCACCATAAACTATCAGTACATACAGTAGAAATGCACCAAGCTTATTTTCGCTTTCACTGTTCAGAGTCCTGAGCAAAACGTTGACTTGTTATTATTTTTAAAAATTCTAATACGACGTCATTGGAAAATCATACATTTGTCTTCTCCCAACTAAATAACAATGGAGCAAACTAATTGACAAGAGATGATAACGGGACAACTGATAGACCCCTTGTTCAAGTAACTTATCATCAGGGAGGAGAGAGAGAAAAGAGAGGAGAGAAATGGGAGGCGTGACTTATTTTGTCCAGGATTCTTATATTAAGAAAAGACCCTGGTCAATTAATCTAACCTTTAGTTTGTCAAAATTAGTCTGACAGTCAACTCATCGTATAGATCATTTGTCTATTCAAAAAATTTTTACGATGGTCAACTTGAAGGGTTCAATTCTTTTGGCTTTGTCGGCGTTCTACTTGACTGCTCAAGCAAGCCCAGTCATCGTTCCCTTTGCTCCCAAGAGTGACTTGAAGTATTTCTGGTACCCTACAGAGGATGGTGGCTATGTCCCAGCATTTTTAGAAGGTGGCCCAGAACCTAAGGCAGACGACTCGGACGTTCACTTTTATCTTCATACAATGTAAGCCAAATAAATCCCGTTTCTTTTTCCCTTTTTAAATTATTTTATTGTATCACCATAAAATTTGAGGCCTATTATAATCTTGATTCATTTTCCAGAGATCATCAGGCCGCTTATGAACTGCTCATCAACGATGACGCTAATTTTGACAATTCTCCATTCATTCCCAATGCTCCTCTCAAAATCCTGTGTCATGGTTTCTCATCGTCCAGTACTGGAGGTCCAGGACCAAGCTGGCAAGCTGGTTAGTTTCACCCCATAATATATTGAGTAGCTCCTCATATGGAAATGTATTACAATTTATTTTTATTTGTTTTCCAGAGTACTTCAAAGGGGGTTACAATTACAATGTAGTTTTGTTGGACTGGGGAAAATTGGCTGCGGCCCCTTGGTACGATACGGCAGCTGCCAATACAAAAATTGTAGGAGAAAAAACTGCTGCATTTGTTAATTATCTGATCTCAAAGGGAGTCACATCCTTGGATAAAGTTCATTTTGCAGGTACTTCCACTTTTTTATACAGGAAAAATAGGTGGAATGTGTGTGAGAGTAAAACATGGTATTTTATTTCGACCAGGTCACTCCCTCGGTGCTCATGTAGGTGGATTTTTTGGTAGTGCTATTGGAGCTGGAAAAGTTGGAAGAATAACTGGTAAATTGGATAATTAGCCACGTTAAATCTGTAGGTATTTATAAAAAAAATTAATTCAAAATTTTCTACCTGAAGCTCTTGATCCTGCCCTTCCTCTTTTCGGGGCTGCTGACGACAGTGGCAGAATTGGTAAGGCACCTTTTACTTTTCAAACAAATTAAATGTGGGTTCAGCAGGAAGAAGAGGTTCATAGTAGAATAAAAGTGTCATTTTGATGGAATAGATCCAACGGACGCAGCTTTTGTGGATGTTGTGCACACAGCTGGAGGATCTTTACTCGAAGGTGGTTTGGCATTCCGGGAGGAACGTGGACATGTCGACTTTTACCCGAATTCAGTGAGTAGTAGTTATCCTCTTCACCTGTTACTGGGTTTCTAGTTGTGCGTGTGTTTTAATTGCATTTTCCAGTGATTATAATCATTTTGATTGATTTGTAGGGAGAACATCAACCAGGATGTGGAGCTGATGCTTTTGGTATGTTCAATTTGACAAGACTATCATAAAATAATAAACAAGGCCCTACCTTTGTATCTTAATATTGGAATACAGGGACATGCAGTCACAGTCGATGTTACGCGTACATGGCGGAGACAATAAATAACCCGAATGCTTTCTTCGCTTGTAAATGTGACAGTTGGGAAGAATTCAGTTTGGGAATGTGTGCTTGCACTGACACTGCCAACATGAGTGAACATGTCGACAAAAGGTAACACACTTGTACATCAAAATTGTGCCTGTGTGTTGTTGGACATTATTTTATATTTAATTTTAATTTTGTATGTCCACAGTAAAAGGGGAAAATTTTACCTACACACCAATGACAAGGCTCCTTTCTCTCAGTCATGAAAGACTCAAGAAAATTAGACTTTCTCCAAAATACTTGTATCAAATTTTATTGGAAAAATTCCACTCGCACAATATGATACTCTAAACGTATTTTTAACGTAATTTGTATTGAAATTAATTTTTGATATTTTGAAATAAATTATTCCTAATCCATATTTTGTCTAAATTGAAACTTGCTACAAATATAACTTGCTAACATTGCACAAACTTTCGACAAGTTATGACATCATGTACAAGTTTAGATTACAACCCTCAACTACTTGAGGCTCTCAAAACAAACTAATTATAATACATGTACCTCGTACGACATAAAGCATTAATAAAGTTGTTAACTCTACTCATCAAGGATACCGACAATTTTATTTGCTAACTATGGTGTGAAATGTTTGTTGATCGAGATTTTTTGCACACTTGGGTCAATTACAAGTGTGTGGAAATTAAAGCTTGTGAATTCAAGTGTGTATTTGAAATACAGTATTTCATGTAAAGTACTTGATTGTGGGTTATTCCCAACTTTAAAATAACGTAGTATTGGATTAAGTGGACAACTTTCGAGTAAAATACGCAATTAAAGTTCATCCAGACTGTGATATGTCACGATACGTGTCATATCTTCAGAAGTTCATACGCACCTGTTTATTATTAGGTCCTAATCAGTACATTTTACGTCACTCGTGTATATATGACTAGATAGAATTTATTTGGAATACTGAAGAATTCTTTAAAAATTTGAGCCCCAAAAATTTTCATTTCTTTTAAACAAATACAAGGCTAAATTTCTGAATAAACACAAAATTATAAAGTACAAAAATCAATATTGGATTAAATAAAAGTCAAACATGAAATTTTTTGAGTTCTTGAGATTCTTGACATATTTAAGTCAATCACTCACAAGGATGACCTTATTTATTATACCTTCTTATATAAATTCCATTCTGAAAATAAATCCTACATCATTATCCTTATCCTTTTTGCATCAAACGGAATTGATCAAATCTTTTCCGTGATTTTTCTCAAAATTAATTTCTACAAATCAAACTTTTTAAAAGTCCATCATAAAATTTAGTTTAAAATTATGACAAAAGAAAGTATAGGAGTGAAATTAGTGGTTTTCATCCTGTTCATTGCATTTGCAGTGGAAATCTGTACAGGTACCTTGCCAATTAATGGTCAGCCATCGCTACCACGTCCTCAGAAAGTCAGAAACTTAGCCCCTGGTATAAAATCTTAATTCCTTTCATAATTCTGTAAAAAACCTTAAAGGCTTTCACTACTTAATGTGTGTGTGTGGTTTCAGTGAAAGATCAACGTTTTTTCAATTTTTCTGGATCTGATTTGGGATTCACAAATTGGGCTGCCTTACTTTCAGGCTGAAAGTTTTCAGTTGGAGAAAAATACAATTGGCACATTCAATATAAAAATCTGATCGCTTGTTTCAAGACAGTAAAAAGAATCATTAAAAATTCTCTGAATTTCTGCTAAACATGACAATGACCCAGGATATATGGCGTTAGCGTAAGATCCTGGAGAAAGTAATAATAATCCACTTGACTTTTCTATTCACATTAAATTAAAATGTTTCATCCTTGTACTTGTAGATAAATTGAAAATGATTTGTTAAATAGCTAGTTAAACTGATGACATTTATTGTGATTACAATATTATCAGTGAACATGTGTTTCCTTCATTTATCCTTCAACTAGAACCAAGATTATTAATATGGATTGATATAGGCAATCAAATGTTATGTAATTAATAAACAAAATACTACTTTCTACATAATCACTGATTGGCTGCCATCATTGTACAGCATGAAATAATAAAAAAATTGTTTCACGGAACTCTGGCCGAATAATTGAATTAATTAAATTTTCCAATCTCAAAAGTGGATACATGAGAATTAGTCCCCCTGAATTAAAAATTGAAAATGGAGAATCGTAGAAATTTAATTTCGTTCATCCTCCTTGTCAGTTTTGTGACGGTCGTTTGGTCCAAGACAACATCCAAAGTGTACTATTTCCCTGACCCCAAGAATGAAGGTAAACTCATCCCAGCATTTTTAGAAGGAGGTCCGAAACGGGTAGGAAATGAATCAGACATCCATTACCTCTTGCTCACCAGGTACATTTCAATAACACCACATCGTATTTTCTAGTAATGAACCATACATAATAGGATGAATTTTATTGCAGACATAATCCGATTGAGCCGCAAGAACTTTTTATTGGAGATGCAGATGGTTTGGCAGCGTCAAACTATATTCAAGGGGCACCTCTGAAGGTCATGGCTCATGGTTTTGGAGGATCTGCACATGATGGGTTTCCCTGGAACCTTGGTCAACGTAAACACATTTTGAAATTTAACGTTGTGATACTTCTGGTTGACAATGATTGCAATGAAAAAAACTGGAAATTTTGCAGTCATCTTCAAGTGGGAGAAAGTCATTTCAAGTAGTGATTTTTTGAAATTTGACAGTTTACTTGGACCGGGATGAGGATGTCAATGTGATCCTTGTGGACTGGGAAGTTTTAGCTGAAAGCCCTTTCTACAATATCGCAGTACCAGCTTCAAAGATGACTGGCCTCAAAACTGCGGAACTCATCCTTTTCCTGATTGAACAAAATCAAGTGACCTACGACAATGTCCATGTCATTGGTTACAGCTTGGGAGCGTATGTGTTGTACACACTATGAATTGTGGTTTGACATTAGAGGATGCTGACATTATGATTTGGTTTGAGACAGGCAAGTCGCAGGGGTCATTGGTGGTGCACTTGGCGGTAGAGCTGCCAGAGTCACTGGTGAGTTTCTCCAATAATTTATAAAATTAAATGTCATATTTTTGTTGAATTGACAAAGGATATTAAATTAAAAATTTGTATTTCAGCTTTGGACCCGGCTTTGCCACTCTTTGATGCTGTGGATGATGCTGATCGAATCGACCCAACCGATGGTACGTACTGCTCACAACTGCTTAATCCATGACTGTCAGAATTTTTTATAGAGCTTTGTACATATAATTTACAGGTCAGTTTGTGGACGTGGTTCATACAGGTGATTAATTAGTTCTATTACACGATTGATTGTTAGTGAAGGGTTAAAGTAAAAATGCAGGACGTATTTTATTGAAATAGCTGGTGGATATTTGTGGAACAATGGCATTGCATTCATGGAACCAAGGGGTCAAGTGGACTTTTATCCAAATTCTGGGACTGCTCAGCCAGGTAACTTACTATAATTAGTTTCAACTTTTCAAGGGAAAAGTGCTTTTTGATTGATAGAAATTTCAAAAATTATACTTGTCTCTTCCTTTCAGGGTGTGAAGGAGAATTCTTTGGTATAATTTATTCATATTTAATGGACCATCTACTACCAGTACACAAGTACACATTTATAAACATTGGTTTTAAATTTTATTGAAGGCTCCTGCAGTCACGGCAGGGCTCCTGACTACTTTGAAGAGTCCATGATTAATAATGAAGGGTTCCCAGGATGTAAATGTGAAAGTTGGGATGAATTCCTTCTAAATAATTGCGACTGCACTGATACAGAGATACTGGGTGTAAACACGCCGTCCAGGTACTCTTTTGATTTCCCAAACAAATCATTGTTGATGTGCTGAGAGAAATGTTGGGCACTGACTAATTTTCAATTGTATTTTCAGTGCACGAGGATCCTACTACTTGAGAACAGACAGAAAATCTCCATATGCCCTGGGCTCAATTGGAACAAAACCATAAGACAAATTTCCTGATAGATTTTTTAAACAATCCATACAAAAAAAGAGATGTTAATTTCAATTCGCTCATCATAATTAAATTTGAGAAATATTCATGATCAGAATAATGAACAGTAAAAAAAGTACAAAAGAAATGGACAAGCACCACAACCACAATAAGAAAACGTTATCATATAGGGGAAAATAATTATTTATTTCAACATTTTCAAACCTCTTTGAACAAAATGCACTCTTCACATTATATCAACATTACGAAGAATAGAAAACAAAAAGAGTTGAAAATATAGTCTTTTGTACAATAATACTATATGTACTTTATGTTCAACAACAATATCGGGAACAAACTAGAGCGCACAAAACAAAAAAGGTCACGATTTAGAACATATGGTGGAGGCGACATTTGGATGGGTTAATTGTTTGTTCATATCTTAACATTATTGTAGTAGGTCTTACATTAAATTGTAAGTTACATTTGAGAATTGCAACTCGAAAGTTCATTATACGTACATCATCATCATCGATGATGACATGTATTACACACAGAGATATATTCATGTTCATTAGTTAGGTATATTATTTACTACATATATTATTATCAGAGAATAAATACGGTCATTTTGATTTTTGCGTTCATCTGCTTTGAGAATATTGACGAGAAAAAAGTATATGTATTTATACTATATATATACTCTATTTATATAGCGTTTGTATATGTATATTTGTGTAGGTAAGGTTTTAAGACATGTATGTCCGAACGAAAGCTTTGATCGGTTCCCGACATAAAGCACACTTGTTAAAGGCAGTGGCACAATTAGTGCATGAGACCAGGTGACCACAAGGTAAGAAGACTACGGAGACTTCATTATCCATACATATTTTACATCGGTGGGCTTCCGTTAATTTCCTCACCTCTTCCTCCAGGGCTTTTTCTGTTCAGAGAGAGAGAGACACAGTCAAGGAAATTAGTTTACACCATATTTAGCATTGTAATTATACCCTTGCATATATAATAGTATGATGTCATATATTTACAATAAATGCCTTTTGTACCTCTTGAACTAGCTTTAGCAACAGCTGACGTCTCATCTTCCTCTCCACTACTATTACCACTGCTGGATGACTCATGACCTTCACTGTTGGCACTGGTCGTGGGGCTACAAAAACCACTTGACACACCAGAACTTGTCTTACTACTCCCTGCCACATCACTCCCACCTGAAAAAATAATAAGAAAGAACATTCGTTATAAAAACTACTTACACTACTTGTTCAAATATCTAATCACATATATTTAAAGGATCGTACCTGCAATAGCTTCCATTTCTTCTTCGTCACTGCTGATGACATGAATAGTTGGTGAGGTGGCTTGACTCTTGGAGTTGGTACTACTAGGAGATAATGATGTGGATTCTTTTTGTGGTTGTTGTTCATTTTGACTTGCTGCTCGGATGAAAGCCTCACCTTTATGTAGTACAACAAAAGTACATCTAGGGAACCATTTGGCATGTTCAATCCAAGGGTCATCATTTGTTTCCCAATTACGAAGTCCACCGTCACAATAGAAACATTTGACATGGTCTTCAATCCCAGTGTAGTAAAATCCAGCTTCAACCATTTTCTCGGGATCTTGACCTGTACTTGTTGGCCATCTCAGATCCGTGAATGATTTTAGTCTTGATTGAGGAGTCACCATCTCTAGGACACTGGGACCTCGACATGTTTTGATAGATAAATTTGAAGCTACTTCATCATAACTGCCAGCGAGTGGAATTGCCCCACGAATACGAGCTACAAATTAATAATTATTATTTTATAAATAATACATTAATTCAAATCAATGAGAAAAGAAGAGGGATAATAAATATTTACCCGAGTCGGGAGGTCCAAGGTGAAATGTTGATGGGTCAAAAGGACCACAAATATCAATGCTTAACAAGGAACTGACGGGGAGATCATCATCATCTTCTCCTATTGGAATATTTCCGACTGGAACATTTAAAATGAATGGGCATCGAGGGAAATGACGTCGATGCTCTTCCATGGGATCATCATTTGGTTCCCATTCTCCAGCAACTCCACGACAAAAAGCACACTGAACCTACATGAATGAAAATTAAAGATTTACTTTCATATTTTTTATTATAAAAATCCCAATTTCATCTTTTATTATTATATTAACATACCTTGTCGTCCTCTTTCAGGAAATAAAATCCAGCCCTCGCACAGTCTTCTGGGCGAATGAATCTGACTGGCCATGGTGGAACACTTTTAAAAGTCATTAACCTTCTATATTCCGATTTCATTGCTGCACGGGATGTTTCCAGGTCATTCGACTCAGGTCTGTCAAGTAAAGGAAAAGATAGACACATTTAAAGTTAGACTTTACAGAACATTTATCAAGAAAAGAATGGATTCAAATTCATTCAAACGAATTTTGAATGGATGAAACTGAATTGATTTTTCAAAGTTGTGATCAGTGAGACTGAACAAAGAGTGACCCACCGGATACTTATTCAAAAGTAGAAAATATTGGCTACGGTCTAGACAGTCTATTGATAATTTTCATTGCAAAGGAATTTCCTTATCAGATTGAGACACACACACATCGTACCAATTTACCAAGTAAAATACATACTTGGAAATAAATCGATGAAAACGCATTTTCGTATGTGTCGAATAGATTAAATAAAAAGTGTCACCCTTGCATTTTTCACAGCAGTCTCTCTATTGTCGATTCCGATTTCACAAAATTGAATTTTGATAGAAAAACTAGTCACTTAAAATAATGTATAATACTTGAAAATTTCACCCTCATCTGAGCTGGAAAACTGGAAACTGAACAATACAAAGTTTAGCTCTATCCCTGACAGTCGTCCTAAAAAACTATTCTAGCTTTTAAATAATCCCTATCCTTTTGACCTCTGAAGGTTAGGACGTAATGATGACGCCTGTTGACCTGTTGATCATGAATCTGGAACGGGGACTGCGCGTTTGGGATTATTCTAGAAGGTCAAACAAATTGGGTCATCCTAATCCTTAGAAACTCTGAATGTTTCTGGATAAAGAAATGTCTACTACTTTTCTTTGTTGTTTGTTTTTGTAAAAATGAAACTCATAAATAATAGAAAATTGTAGGTAAATAATTAGAAATGGAGTTATGGAAGAAACCCTCACCTATTATTATTTGGTATTGATGAGGATGCGAGAGGAGTCCCTTGTTGTCTGTCCGATGATCCTTGAGTCGTCGTTTCATTACTATGACTATTATTATTGTTATTAACTACATGAGTGGATTGGGCACCATGGAATTCCGTGGTTCGTGCAGGAGTGTCCATTGTAAGACGATTGAACAAGTTGCACTCTTCATTCAGACTAAAATGTTCCATTTCAATTCTGGATAAAGGGAATTTAAGAGGGTAGTCTATCCTCGCACCACAAGAATAACATTCTATTTTATTTTGAAGCCTTTCATTGAGGAAAAATCCCTGGGCTGCCAACTCCTTGTCCGAGTCAGATGGAGGTTGAGGGAATGTTCCGACACGGTAAGATTCTTTCTTCATCGGGTCATCCATTGTCGATGATGATCTTTGACCTTCAAAATTCTCAGATGATGATGATGGAATGCTTCGGATATCACCCATCTTACTATTACTCGTCGTCGTAATTGTGTTGTTCGTCGTAGAATGAATTTTGTCAACCCTTTTTCGGAAATTCTTCAATGTTATCCTTTTCCTGAGATACTTGATTAGTTTCATTAGTTTTTCACATTTGTTCAGGTTATATTTAAAATTGAACTTTAACTCTCATGTCCAGTATTGCCCCACTATCTGGAAACAAAAATACAAAGAAGAAAATTACAATGATTATTTAGAGATGTTGCCACATAGACACGTTCAAAGAGAGATAAAAAAAAATTAACACACACAGAGAGAGTGTGTGTGTGTGTGGGTGAGACACAGCTTACTTTTAATATATTTTTGCAAGAGACTTACCTCCAAGTAAATGCACTTAACACTGTTTCCCATTTATGAGTGATTGAGAAAAATATCCAGAGGATATGTGTGTGTGCTGGAGAAAGACTGGATTTTGGATAACAGCTGAATAAAATGAAACTTTTGGTGAGAGAGAGATCAATAAAGAGTTCTCTCCTATTTTGTCGTTGGTTAGACTCTCCGTAGACTCTACGCAGGGGAAACTTTCATACAAAATTAGAGGCGTAGACCCACCAAAGTACAGGGGGGGGGGG